>CM031244.1:710382315-710672315 GCA_018340775.1 Taxus wallichiana var. yunnanensis
CTTCTTACACACCTAGAAAACCATAATGGGTGCCAAGAAATCATAGGTGGATGCCTTGAAAGTTCCTAACAGATAATATGTGCATAACAGTAGGGTCTTCAAGACCTGGTGAGGGTTTGAGAATTAAATTGTAAAAGATGTAATAGTGGGGGTTAGATAAAGAATTGGACCATGAGAGTTTGCAAACATGTCTAAAGGTAGCCATGGAAATGCATAACCTAGGAGGTAGCAAGGCACTGGTTCTCAAGAGCAAAAGTGACAACTTCTAATAAGTTGGAAAGAATTGATTCTTTGAACTCGTATATCAATTTTGTGATGATTCTTGGGATGGATTGAGGTGGTTAGAAAAGGTAAAATATTTTGGAAGTGGTATGAGAATCCTACAAAGCAAGGAGTTGCACTTTGTGTCTAGTTTTGAGCTTGTGAAGCAAAAAGACAGTTTTGCTAAGGTAGAATAAAATTATTGGTTTGATTGTTGATTCATAGCTTTGGGGTCACTAAATAATTGTAGTTGAAGTACCAAAATAGTTTAGAGAAGTCGAGACAACATTGATCAAGCAAGGAAGATAAATTTGCATATTTGAGCAAGAGGAACTAGCTAAGAAACTTGTGAAGAAAGTTGAACTAGGTAGGTATAAGTGAGCTTGGAAGGAGAATGACTTAAATTAGGAATGAGTGAACTGTAGTAAGTTTTTATAAGGTGACTAATAGGGCATGAAATAAAATGACACGCTTTTGGAAAATCTAGGCAAGAATATCAAACTACAAGCCTATCTAGGCTTTGTTAAGAATGCTCTAGTGCGAGTTTCATTGAAGGATCAATTTAGGATCTTCTAACCTGTGATATGGACTGAGTTAGTGGATAGTGTGCACCGATTCCCCCACCTAGATTTCAATGGGTTCATTGAGGTCTCGAGAAAAGTTGACCTCAACATAGACTCATTGTTGGTTCTTCGGTTATGACCTAACCTATAAAGGAAGAAATGAGGTCCAAAAGGTGATAACACAAAATGGGAAGGCACGGAAATTCACCCAAAATTGGTACTTTAAAATCCATATGCTCATAAACAAAAACTCATGAGTCCAAGGGGACACAATGAGGAGGGAATTGCGAACATAATAGGTGGAGGACTTATGTAGCACCGAACCACATTGGTCAAGTCAAAAATGAAAGAGGAAAACCCTTTGGTCATATTTTGGACAGAGTCTAGCTTGACACCAAACCGGGACTAGGTTGTTTGAACCCAAGAGCAAAGCATATTTTTAAAGGGAATCCTTCCAACTAAATAGTCTGTAATGCAAAACTACTCAAGCCAATGAGATGTAGAATTTTATTTTCAACTAGTACTTAAGATATTTTTGGTATAAACATTACCTCGTGGAATACTTTGGGCAAAAACTTCCTCGGTTGCTTCCCTAAAGGTGACATCATAGTCCGTCATCACAGTCAAAATAACTAGACTATGTGAATGAGAGGCCATTTATAAAATATATTTCCGAAGGTGAGATTGCCTAAAAATTAAAAAAGCAAGCACATGTGAAAAAATCCCACAAGAGGCGGATGATGAGATCCAAACACGTAGAGGTGGCATCTATACAAAAGATAAAACCCTAATAGAGAATTTTTTTCATTTATGCTTCACTAGCTTAGATTTGAATATTCAATATTCCATGAAATTGATTTGTAAATTAATTTCAATAATTACATGATTTAATAGAATAAAATTTTACAAATTATATATGCTATTCAAAAGGAAGTATATTTTATTATTTTCTTAAAATATAATTAAATCTATCACAATTCACTTGTTCAACATTGATTTAGAGTAACAATTCACAAAATTTTAAAACATTACACGAGCTAAGATTTTAAAAGAAAATTCTTTTTAAAAGAATGGGAAGAATTAATAAGAGTAAAAGTGTGTTAAAATGAATGGGAAAATATTTTAAATTCCCTTTGAGACTCTATTTTAGGAAGCCATTAACAGGGTATATGTTCAACCTTTCGGTCTAAAAAATATTACAATTTATATTTTTTCAAAATAAATTTCTGAATATAATTAAATTATGTTTATTTTAAAATTATAAATAAATATTTATGCCATACACATATATTTGTTCAGTTGTATGTTTCACTTATTTAATAAGAAAAAGTACAAGTGAGACGTATGCCATATATGCATTGCATTATTGGTTAGAAGAAGTATTCAAAAAGATGTATATTGTATGTTCAAAGCTAATCACGTGTCCATATTTTCTCTAGAACAGTTTATTTATCAGACCACAATGAGACCACAAATAGATTTCCTGTGTTTATTACAAGTATAAATTTTACAAATCTTTAAATGTTAGAAACAATTTCAATTTGTTAGTAATGAAATGTCAACTTAAAATCCTTCAATTATGTTGATCATCACTTTATAGTAGCTCAAAATGCATTGAAATATCTTTGAATCTATGGCAACAAATAAAAATTAAATAGAACATTTCACTAACAGTTATTTTTTCACTACTATCCCAACCTTAGAATCATCGAGTTTAGATATTTTATGTTGATTTTCCATTTGTTTTAAAATTTACAATTAAGGGTAGAATAATATCATGAACATAATTAAAACGATGTTGACCCATATATACATATATATATTATAATTAGCTTAAGACCAATAAAAGAGGATCATCAATACCCATCCATATTATTTGATTTAAAAAGAACTTAGCCATTTCATTATTACCATGTCTTGTTTCCAATTGCAAAGGTGTTTTATCAACACAAAATTTTATCCCAAGAGCACTTTACCATTACTTATTTTGAGAAAACTACACATGGTTACATTGATTCTTTCCAACACAACACAAACAAAAGGGACAAAATAAATCTATGGAATTGTGATTAGGGACAGAAGGTAACAACTTGATCAATCTTTTATACTATTCTTAGAATTCCTATAATCCATAAAAAAATCCTGCATAGCAATGTGGTAGTCAAATTTCATATTTCTTTCACAGTAGTAAAACAAGTCAAAGTTTCAGTAGTTAAGACAACATTAATACACAATACATTAAACAATGACATGGGCCCTCCTCTAAAATTTCCCACAGGACCCTTTCCAGAGTTTTACAACATAAAAATTATCATACAAAAGAGTTTTATAACCAAGTCTGATGCAATATTCTAAAATTATTTCCCTCATTTACTCGCATAAGCCATCTGCAAAATTATCAACTTGAGTCATTTCATGAGAATTGAGCAAGATAAGACTACACAAAGCAACAATAAACTAATATCTAAAAATATCAAGAAAGGAAACCTTCTATTCCAAGGTTTGGATCAAAGCTCTAAATTCTAACAACCCCTTAAGATAATTAAAAATTTCCCCCATGCCAATCTAAGAAGAAAGCCTTATACTTCAGTTATGAACATTGTCTCAAAGCAAAAAAAATTAACCAATCATTTGAGAAGGGGCCAATGGCCTGATAAGTTAGAAACAATAGTCTAGTGTAATGGGATTTCCATTGAATAAATAATTAGGTTAAAATATTGAGAACTGATATTCAATAAAAGCAATCTAGATTCATAAAAGGTACCAAAACCACAAGCTACGATACTCATTTTCAGAAATGACAAAAAAAATAAAAACCAGGAGGAAGCATGGATTTCAAGGTTAACATGAAAGGTCGAGTGTATTAAAATTTTAATCATGTAATCATATAAGTTATAATATGGTAAACTAATACACGACCACCACTCAACATTGTTTAACAAGGAGAAGAAGATAATACTAGTTTCGGCTATTGACTCCAAGGAATTTCACAATCATTTAAGAAGAGGCCACTTCCCTTATAGGCTAGTAACGACAAGTGAGAGAAAAGGGAGTTTCATTAAACAAGAGCATTCAAACATCATCCAAGTTTTATAACACTAAGGATTCAAAACCTCCACAAAAATTTCTAAGGTTCGGTTTAATTATAAATAAAAATTAACTCTTTCTCAACACACAATCTTTAAGAGCCATTCAAACATAGGTACTAACCTATATTACTAAGTTCCTTTATCAAAACAACACCATCTATTATAAATCAATAATATTATCGATGCATATTTAGTTTACCCCAAAAGTTAATAGCCATCATATCAAATTCCATCACAAATAAATAAGGTATTTATATGCATAGAAAACTGGAACCAATCTTAATTAACAACATTAACATTATAGAAGAGGAAACAACAAGATAGACAATAGAATATGCCACCAATAATCTTCCCGAGAGGGAAATAGACCTAAGAAACTCTAGTAATAATTGGGTACTAGAATTACACAATTGTAACATCAAACTTAGGTGATTCAAAACTGGTTATGGTTCAAGCTTGATGAGGATGGTCAAGGTATCTCATAAGGAAGACTTTAAAAGTCTAGGAACAAGTACGATGATAAAAATGATTATAAACAAGAAATATCCGAATATGTTTCCCTCAAACTTCTACATTCTAAAAGTTTTTAAACCAAAACTCCAACCTAGTTTAGCCCAAATATTGATTACTCCAATCCTACAATCTTTCTTTCCTGGGATCAAAAGGTTATCAAAGGGGCTTGAGAGTGAGCTAACAAAGTGTAACAATAAGGATGATAAGCTCGTGTGAAAAAAAAACCTTTTCATAGTTACCATAGGCTAGCTTGCCCAATACAAATTACTAGCTATAGAAAGCATACTAAATTGATACGTAAATGAAGAAAAATAGATAAAAGGGTCGAAAGTTGATCACTTGAGAAAGGAAACGTAATAACTAGAGGAGAGGAAAATTACGTCTTAGCTATCCACTTAATACTAACAACTAATTATAACAAAACATGAAGATTTCAAGAGGAAAAGAGGGGTTTCTCTACAAGGCATCCAACCCACAACAAAAGCAGCATCGAAAACCAATTTTAGGGAAAGGGTGGTTAAATTTCATGATATTTTTAAATCTAGCAAAAGTAGCAATGAGTAGAGTTATCTTGTCTGGTTTCCAGCTTCTACCAATCATGGACACCGCACAGATCAACAACAACAATCTTCAGGTCGAATCTCCCTCTTCTACTAGCTAGGTGCACTCCAACTCCATTCCCATCCATGTTTAGCATGAGTAGAGAGCTCCATTATAGAAGTAATGTTGAACAGAAATAACATAGGTCTCATGGAATTCCATGACTATGGTATACACAAAATGGGTTTATTGAAAAGACCCGGACACAAGTGAAAGACAGGGATAAATCCAGACTCCACAACCTTGCAACATCCTCACACCTGCATCTGAAATGGGATGGATGGAGTAGGGTATAGACATCCAACAAAGCACAAAGAAACAAGTTTTCAAAACAGATGTGGAAGTAGGATCCTAACATGCCATGTATGAAAAATGGGTAAGAAAACACAAGGTAGTAAAACAGCTTGAAAAAATTCCTCAAGGAGATGTGGTCTTAAGGGGATACCATGATAATAGGATATGTACAATAGAGGCCTACAAAAAATAAGGCTAGATCAATTCACCCATGCCAGAAGAGACAAAATAATCTTTGAAATAGGATTGGATAACCACCCATGCAAGGGAAGGAGCTTTAGTCGAATGCTTCAATTATAGGTGCCCAAAAAGAAAACAACATACACAAAAATGATTTTTTTAATGACCTCTTCACTTCACCCCATCTGCAGATCTCTCCCTCTCATGCGGCCAAACCAAAAAGGGGATGCTAGAGAAGGAACATGGACATCCACCAAAGCACAAATGGACATTTTTTTTTTACAAAGTAGTTGCAGGTGCCTCTAGGCCAGGTAAGTAAAATATGGAAGTATACATGAGGCCTGAAACTATTGGCAAGTGATCCCCAAAGATATGTGGTCCTATGGGGACACCACAATTGCAATATAATCACAAAAAGGAAACAAATAAAACAAAATGACCTACTTAGATCACCTAGTCAAAATACATATGACCAAAGAAAGAAAATAGAAGCTTTGGAATAGGAATGGACATCCATCAAAACATAGAAGAAAACAAATTTTAGAAGGATGGGGGTCACAAGAACATTAGAATCCTTGAATGTAAATGTGGAGGAAGAAAAAACACAAATCACAACAGGGATCTACAACAATGGTCTATCCAGGTCGTCATTGCCAGCATACACATAGCCAAAACTAAGATATGAACATTTACAGGCTACAACTAGGAATGAGAGTGAAATAACCAAGAGACATCAATCCAAGAGAATGTGGAAAATGTTAGAAAATTCGTTTCAGCCTACAAAAATAAGGCCTAAAAAAATAATGAAAAATACCCCCACAATATCATGTCAAGAATGAAATAAATTTTGGTTGGTTGATCCACATGCTAGGGAGGATGGGGGAGTAGGCATAAATACAAAACTTCCTCATTAATATCTAGTTAAACACATTAAAAAAATTCCATGTCCCTCCAAATTGGTGCCTCCCCAAAATCATCCTCCTTACACGTAAACAAAGTTTAACCAAGATTTGGTAATAAATTAATTCAGGTGAGAGATAAAAATCCCCTCAAAACTTGTGCCTCCTCCTAACATCTCCTTCTTCTACGCATCCATCCAAGGCTATATATACAAGGCATTACATTCTCCTCCCCTTAAGAAAGCATCATCCTCGATGCGACATAACACTGAAGGAAGGAAAAGGGGTAGGAATCAAGGAACCGATAAAGATGAAAGTGCACCATATGGTTAAAATTTCAGTCATTAAAGCACGACCAAGGGGTAGCCTTAGAAACATTTTGGAAAAATATTTAACTTTCAAAGTTCTGTGAAGATTGGAATTTCCCTCTTATTCATTATTTAATTAGACTCTTTCCATTTACATTATTACTAATTCAGTTCTTTAAAATTTCATTGTTGTAGAATTTTAGTTTATTCATTCTTGTGGGTGCCCAACATGAACTACAATCACAACACCCTACCAGGGTCATACACAACAATAATGATTCACAAGCATACTTTTACATAATTTCATGTCTGTACCACATCACAAAAGCTTGACCAAATATAGAAGAGAATAGACTCGGTCCACAAACATAGTACCTGTCACACATCTATGACCAACATATAATTCTTGAACAAAAGTGTACTACAACAACCTAAAATTTCCACAATTCCACAGATGAAGATTTTACACAACTCATAAAATAGCTACATGTACATAGGTTCAACAAGGGCATCCATGCCATATCCACAACATCACTAAACAAATCCAACTAACATGAGTAACATGTACATCCTAATACCACAACCAAAACATCATAACAACTCTGTATACCTCCCAAAGCATCAATCACACACACACACACAAAAATCTCTTATGCCTCCCTCAAGTCTCTTATGCATCCCTCAATCTTTTATACTCCCTCAATTTTCTTATGCCTCCCTCAAGTCTCTTAGGCCTCCCTCAAGGAGGTTGGTTTCCTATGGCCCTAGGCACATAGAGTCCAAACACCCCTAACCCAAGTGACATAATAACTCATGGTTCAACAACCCACTAGTTATCTATAACTCCTTGGGGCATACCCCATACAATGAAGTGGGTCCATAGGTCCAACCATTCCATGGTGCATCCTATGACCCTATTCCACACATCACGACAATATAACCAACATAGCAATCCAATTCAAATGCCAAGTGGCAAAGTAAAAGCCTTGGGAAAGGTAGTAAAATTTTAAAATTTAAAATAATATCCAAATCCAAGAAAAAAAAATGGCCAAATAGCCATAGTTAGTGTAAAAATCCACATGTTAGTACCAAAACCAAGGAAATGCCCAAAAATATAAAACAAGGCAATCAAGAAAATTGCCCACCCTTGCAAAAATAAAAAAAAAAGTTCAATTTACAAATAAAATACATATATAAGAATAGCACATTACGATGACTATGTGGCCTTATCTGGCCACCAAGGGGGTACTCAATGAGTTGTTGGCACTTGGAACATCGAGCCTCAACTCATAAAATAACATATCAATAGTACAACTATCATCATCTCTATCTGAATCATCCCACCACCACTTCGATAAGGCTAAACATAGTCATAGCTACACTTAGGTTGCATCCATACAACAACCACAAGGAGAGAGAGAAAGGAGGAGCACAGTCATCATCTACTAAACCTAAGGTCAGCTCAAGTTACTGGCCCATGGTACCCATTCCCTCACTCAAAATATACACCTTTACCGATTTCCCTTAGGGTCAATAAGCGTGTAAGGTTCACAACATAACATGCAACTACATCACTAATACAATGGTGGTTCACACACATTAACCATAGCATCTCATGCATGGCACCAATACAAGGTATATCACATACATTACATTCATGGCTTACCACACACCACATCACCACATGTTGCACCCCAAGTGCAATCACTATATGATAGGGATCATATACCCACCATATGTCCCTAAATCACGACATGAATCATTACATATCACATGAATTACAATTATGATGAGCACAATTACAACATACAATCAACAACCATATAACATGGGAATACACACATTTCTACACAAATGATAATGACATCATTAAGAATTCTAGTTCATTACAACCAACCTGATCGTACAACATATCAACACACCCACACATCACAAATGCCAAAAGGATCCAACACTCTGAAATCAACAATCACATATCTTCCACACACACAAATGGATAATGTTTCACACTCAAATTCTCATTGAATTCATGGAAAGGAGGAAGAATAATCTCATCTCCAACACATCAACATGCCAATAGTCACACACTAAGTGACATACACAACATGTGTGCTCAAAATATCATAATTATGACATAGTTCACATCACGCTTAAATCACATTACTCTTCCAATCACCGCCACCACCACCATCACACAACACCATCACCACTCCAATATGTCCTAGAGGTTCGAGAGCATGAACCTCCACTCTGATACCAAGTGTGAACCCCACTAAAAACACAACAAATATAACACAGAAAAACTTGGATAACTTTTTTTTACTTGCTTGGAGTTTACACGGCACAACAAGAGATAAAAATGGCTACCACCAACTCATTATAGGCTTGACACAACATTTACCACCAAGGTATAAGGAAATCTATGATACTCAACATGAAACTATTTACTTCCCATTTTGATAGAACATCACATACAAGTACAACCATAGAACACATGTTTAGGGGCATCCCACGATGAAAGTCCTTTTAAGGTTTCTTGTTTACTAAAACGTCTCTTAATTCTTAACTTACGTTCTTATAAGATTCATGTAATGATTCACACAATTCTTTTCACAAGGGAGAACTTATTTCTTTTATATTATTGACTAATTAGCTTAAGACCAAGTTTTCTAAAACAGGATCATCAATTATATGTCATAACTTGCTTAATTCATTTGATTTAAAAAGAACATTTTCCATTTCTCAAAAGGTTATTTATTCATACTCAAGATACTGAATCTTTTTCCTACCTCCATTGGACAAGGTGACGAGCATAAGCTCTGGTTGATGGAAGGTACCATTTAGATTTGGAATTATAACCTCCTTGTGCCAGGTTAAACATTTATCAACACTTAAGAGAAGATTACAAGGACTTTTAAAAGAAGTTAGGGAAGAAGATCGAAATGGGTTCATCTTTAAGATCTCATTAGTTATCCTTTAGGATTTTATTGGGGCTAAGAATGTATCTAGAATGATTAGAAATTTTACTAGGCTTCACTTGATGAGTTTGACAAAAGAAAACAATTTACTTTGCAATGGTTGAGAGATAGATTGCATGGTTTCTTAAACTATTTCCTCCTACTTATTAAATCTTATTATCTTCTAAAATCTAACAATTGATTTCACCTTGAGACCATTTAAGGACTCCCGACAATAAGGATAATGGTTTATTTTCTTAGCTTGGGGAACCCAAGGTATATATATTTGTTTTAAAAGGATAGTTTCCTCTTTGATCACCTAAGGACCCAAATGTTATCAAGAAGCTCGCATCTACAATATTTTACCCATATATACATATATATTTTATAACTTTAAAAGGGTACCCATCCATCTTATTATGCTTAGCATTGCATTATTACCATGTCCTAGAAGGGTTTTCAACACAAAATTTTATCCCAAGAGCACTTTACCATTACTTATTTTGAGAAAACTACACATGGTTACATCGATTCTTTCCAACACAATGCACAAATGAAAGGGACAAAACAATTATATGGAATTGTGATTAGGGAACAGGAAGGTAACAACTTTGATCAATCTATTATACTATTCTTAGAATTCCTATAATCCATAAAAAAAATCCTGCATAGCAATGTGGTAGTCTAGCTTCATATTTCTTTCACAGTAGTAAGAAAAGTCAAAGTTTCACTATTTAAGACAACATTACTCCACAATACATTAAACAACGACATGAGCCCTCCTCTATAATTTCCAACTAGACCCTTTTCATAGTTTTACAACATAAAAATTAGTTTACAAAAGAGATTTATAACCAAGTATGATGATGTATGCTAAGAGTCTTTCCCTCATCTACTCACATCTGTAACAATTATCAACCTGAGTTAGCTCATGAGAATTGAGCAAGATAAGAATACACAAATCAACAATAAACTAATATCTAATAATATCAAGAAAGAAACCTTCTATTCCAAGGTTTGGATCAAAGCTCTAAATTCTAACAACCCCTTAAGATAATTAAAAATTTCCCCCCATGCCAATCTAAGAAGAAATCCTTATACTTTAGTTATGAACATTGTCTCAAAGCAACAAAAATTAACCAATCATTTGAGAAGGGGCCAATGGCCTGATAAGTTAGAAACAATAGTCTAGTGTAACAAGATTTCCATCGAATAAACAATTAGGTTAAAAGATTGAGAACTGATATTCAAACCAAACAATCTACATTCATAATGTAATGCCCACTTCCCTTCGACACTAAATGAACCATGAGTATCCTTTCCAAATTGTTTATAATCGTAAACATGACTATTGTGTTATAGTTAGCATGCAAATAAAAAGGTGCGAACACTAGGACTTCTATTGTGTTTTGGTTATTATTATTACCTTGACTCTATGTCGTATTGTGGACCTTGATGGGAATTTAAGGATATGATGATGATGATCTAGAATAGTTTCCTTGTTACTGAATGATTTTTATGTCATTACTATTGTTGTATTGTTTTGGCTTTCGTCACTCTTTATTGGATCCCTAGACCTTGATATCGTAATAAAAATTAGACATTTCTAGATGGAAATTGATACACTCGTTTTACTTATTGGATAGATAGTACAAACATGTTAGACTTGTGACATGATGTGACTATTGTGGTAAATTTATATGCTTGATTCCTATATCAGTATTCGACGTTCTAACTATTACTACTGTATGGATGTATTGGACGTGAATTACGGATATTTCTAGATGATTGTTGATGTTGTGATCTTAGTGAAAATTGATGGATTGTTATAATCGAAATGTTAGAAAATTAAACAATTGGTGAATTACTTGATTCTAACATTGGTTTAATTATGATATTCAATGATGTAAATTGTTATGTATACATGCATGTTTTTATTATTTCGATGTCATTAATATGGCCATGAGGCCAAAAAGGTATTGTTGGATTTTGCAGGAAATTATAACACAACAAACTACGGGGGATAGGAGACCAACAACGAAGGAATGTGGGTATTGGCAATAGGTCACCATGGCAACTCGTGTATTCATATGTTGTGTATTGTTGTTGATTTTTTGAGGTCCCCATTGGGGGTGACCTCAATAGTGACCTTGGGTAAGTTTGTGATTTTGTCTTGTTGATTTATTTTATTTGTGAGTTTTGTATTTTTATTAGTATGTGGAGTCACTTTATTATTATTGTTTAACACCCCTCTTAAGTTAATTAAAATTATTTAACTAGTGTTAATTAGGATGTGAAAAGGGGGAATAAATGTGAGTTGGTAGCTTTAATATGTGTATTGGATGAGAATGAATTAAATTGTTTTGAAGTAGTGTGTACTCAATCTCATGTGAAATTCGGATTTTGACCTTCTAGGCCATTTTGGTGACTTGTGGGACAAGTTAAGCTTGTCCCACACCTCTTAAAGTGACCCACCCACTAGGCCTATGATGTGAGGGACTTATTTTAGGTCCTATTTTGTGTTTTTATGGAGGAAAAGAGAAATTATGTGCACTTTTCTTACATGGGTATTTAATTTTGTCCTTAAGGGGTGTGGGTTGGGTTGAGTGTGTAAGAGGGTGGTCTTTTCCCCAACCACCAATTTATTATGCTTTGGGGTTTGGGTTTGACCTTGGTGATGTGGGTTGGAGGAGAGATGATGTGGCATCCTACATGGAGCCACATCACCCCTCTCTCCCTCTTTTCTATTTATTTCATTTTGTGTGAGGATTTGGGGGTTACTTACTCTTTTATTTTTTGGGAATGTTTGAAATTTTGGAGCTTGCTTGAGAATGGTGTTTGAGCTTGGAATGGATGGTGCTTGGTTAGGATTTTGGAAGGCTTGGAACTTGTTTGTGCTTGATCCTCTTCATTTGGAAGGTAGATCTTCACCCTTGTATTTACTTTGTTATTTGTGGTACTCATATGTGTGGATGATGGTGGTTGTATTGCTTATGATTATGGGAAATAGATTTGATTCTTAGGTTGTGGGAGAAATGGAAATGGGGGTAAAACTTGAGGGAGGCATAAGAGAAATGTTATTGGGATTTTAGGAGGGAGTTGGGTTGGGATGTCCACCTTGTTGATAAATATGTTTTGTATTTATCTTGTTATTTTCTTGAGGGAGGCATAAGAGTGGGTTGATTTCTTGAGGGAGGCATAAGAGTGGAGTATCTTCTTGGAGGGAGGCATAAGAGTGTTGTGTGTATTGTGATGGAATTTTTGAGGCTCATAGGTGGACACCCAAGCCCTTGGGAGGCATAAGAAGAACCCCATGTTCCTTTCTCCTCCATGGCTTTAGCATGAAGCCTTTGTGTTTTGATATTTGTTGATTGGTTGTAAATAAATTGGTATTGTGTTATTTCATTGTTTCCTTGATTGAATGTGTGTGTGGAAGCCATTTTTGAGTTGCCATGGTTGTCTAATAGCCCTCATTGCTTCCTTGTTGGGGCTCGGGGCCAATGAGGAAGAAGACTTCTCTCCCTCATTGGATATTTTGGTTGGGTGGAGAGTGTTGCCTACTCCCCCATTTTTGTTGTGTGCATGACTTGATGAAGATGGTGAACTCAATGGATGAAGTGACCTTGTTGGATAAAAGGCATGTAGAGTTAGATCTTGTGTTATTATGATCCTTATACTTGTAAATGTATCTTATTTATTAATCTACATTGCTTCATGTGAATGGTTTGAACCTTGGGTGAGCTTGTATATGGAAATTAAGTTCCTCAATTATACATTGGTGTTTAGGAATTCATTGTTTATAAATGTGTGCTCTTGAATGGAAAATAAATGTTGTTTAGTTGAATGAAAATGGAGTCTTGGTTTATTTGAATATTTGGAAATAAATCTCATTTAAGGTAGTGGTTTTTTTACCTTATCCAAATTGATGTGTAAAAGAACTAGTTAATGTTTTTATTAATATAATTTCTCCTTGTTGTAATAGGAATTGAATTGCATATGATGAAGCCAAAATCAATTATACCTTCTTAAGTATTTTTCTAAATAAAACAATTGATATAATTCGGTTTAAATTTAAATATGAGACACATCTCTTTAAATTGCTTACCCTTCCATTTGTAACCTTTAATACAAAATTTTAAATTACACGCACCAATTATTTATTCCCTACTTTTATTAAATTCCCATTTCTATGGAAACTTTAAAATCATTAATCATTTATATTATTATATATAATAGATTTATGTTAATAATAAACATTATTATTGATAAGATTATAAAAGCTAGCATTTAAGATATCCATAGTAAATATTCATCATATAAATATTTTAATACCTCTTTTTAATATTAAAATTAAAATGGAAATCCAAACAAAAAAAATAAAGAGAAAATTCAAGTCAATATTAACATTAAATACGGTGGAGTGTTAAGTGAATGAAAATAATAATGAAAGTTAATAAAGTTAAAATGCTTTATGGATGAATGCACACTAATTGTTTTAGGTTGGGGAGGGGTTGATCGCACCCCCACCCCATAAAATTGATATGGGGTGGGGGTGGGGTGCGATCCGCACCCCTCCCCCAATGACTTTGAAAACTCTCCCATTCCCCCAAGGGGGGCCACGGGTTTCCCAAACCGCCTTGGTTATAGTTTTTGAGGCCTGCGTTTTTAAAAAAAAATAAAATAAATCATTATATATATTATTATTTTAAGTCGATGACCATGGAAAATAGATAATCACCCTTATTTACATTTTATATATTTATACTTGTTAAACATATATATATATATATATATATATATAAATATATATAAAAGAAATATATTAAAATAAAATAAAACAAAATATATATAAACAAATGTATATGTTTACATATTGGTGTAGAGGTAAATAAGCACATATCTTTTCTTTTACACAAAATATAAATATATATGATTTCGGTTTTTACCCAATGTTTTCACTTTGGGCCTTACAAGTAATATATTTCTAATGAATAAATACAAAAGAGAAATAATAAACACAGAGGAAAATGAATGGATCTACTTTTAACACAAAATTTCATCAAAAAGTTCCAAATTCTCTCTAATGGCCTCCATGGCTTCATTGTTTTCCTCCTCCTTCCTTCCTTAATGCAAAAAAATAAAATAAGCAAGAAATGAGATAAATGGGTTAAGAAAAAGAATATATGAGAACCCATAAGGATTTCTAGGGTTGCTTTTGTCAAACCTAAATCTAAGGGTTGAGAAAGATTAGATCTAAGGGTGTAGGATGAACCCTACATCACTTAAGTGATGGGGTATTTAGGTGGGAATGTTTTTAAATTAAAGGGTGTGTAATGTTAAATGGGGCCTAAGGGGTTAGACTAAGTTGTGCACCTTGACCTTTTAAGAAATTAACTAAATATTTAAGATGCATGACTTTGAGCTATAAGATTTTGGGTCTTGCCTAATTAAATTTTAAATTTAATTAGGGGTCTTTAAATAATTTATTTAAAAGGGATTTATGGAGTTAAGCATTGAAAAGCTAATGAAGATTATTTAAATAAAATTTTGGAGTATTGTTGGTGAATGAATATAAACATAATATTGATTTTGATTATTGGGGAAATCTTAATTGCTCGATAATTGTTTCCGATGCCTTGTAGATTCTTAAAATTTTATAATCCGGATTAGAGTAAATCCTAGCTAATGGCATGTAACCTTTTAAAAAAAAATTATTCCATAATTTTTCATAGTTTGCTGCTAGGTTTATCGTGCGTTCTTGTTGAGAAAATTATGGGCATTACACTTGGTATCAGAGCCATGGGTTCAACGCTTGGACCCTGGGCCGACTCTAAAACCCGAAAACCAGTTAACAAAATTTGAACCTCCATGATTAAAATAATAATAAAATAATAAAGTTGTTTGAATTGTTGTACTCGCTTAGTGGCGTTTTGTCAAACCCGGTAACTTAAAATGTTAAATTAAATTGATATTTTTGTGAACTTCTAGTGTAGTGGAACTTGTTTCTACTTTGAAAAGATGTTGTTGAGGAGTCCTAACCCTTATTTTAGTTATATGATGCGATAAATCCATTGAGACTCTTCCTTGTTGGAATGATAAATTGTATGGTGTGACTCTTGTGGCCTAGTGCTAGTGGTTTTGTTCGGGAGTCTAGCAGAGTAAATTAGAAGTTGTTTAGTCATCTAAAGCTCCCTTTTTTTCCTTCAATGGTTAGATGAGTTAGTTTTGGTTTCCACTTTGGTGACTTAATCCTCGTGTGAGTAAGTGGATATTAGGTCTTGGTGTCACTTTTGATCCAGTTTGCGTATGCATTCTTAGAACTGAGCTCGAGGTATAATACCCCTATTGGTAGCCATGAAGGGCTACAAAGTGACTGTGATGTTGACTTCTAGATTTTTATATTTGTATAATTGTGTTATTTTATCGAGGACCAACATCTTATTTTATGATTGGATTGAGAAGCTCTGAGGCTCTTTTATTTATTTATATTTTGTGAGAATTTTCAGACATTGCAATGTGGCTACTTAGCCATTTTTCTTAATTGTCGATATTCCTTGGATTTTACTGACTGGTGACTCGAAACTCATTTATATGTTGGCTACTTAGCTAAATGTTACATGATTCTTTCTTGCATGTTGTTGAGTTGGTTCTACGTTGTTTGTATTGTGACATTTCGTCATATGGGGTACACCCTAGGTTCCTGGAATGTCTTCTTAGGTGCTTTAAGTTATGCCTTGGTTTTGGAAAGGAAAACCTTGTGTGTGTCTAGGATCTTGGAGAGTCGTTGTGTAGTGTGGTCTAGTTGGAAACTATTAGTGGTGGTGGTGATGCTCTTACAATCTAGTAAGAGATTTTATCCTCATCAAAGTAGATGTGTTTGGTTATGGGCTTATGGATTGTGTTAAGGATCAGATTGACTTTTGGTTGACTGTGGATGTTAGTGGAAAAGTGTTTGTTTGGTAGTGGCTTTTCATCGATGGCATGCTAAGTTTTATCATGATTTCCTTGTTTCATTATAAAAAGTATTGACTTGTGGATTGTAGGTATCTTGGTAATTATGGTTAGATTTAAGCCCATTCGGCAATGTGTTTAATTAAGTGTGTTTTTTTGCTCTCATTGACCTATAAATAAGCCTACCCTTACCTTAACGTTTTAAATTGCTATGAATAACACTCTATGACCTATTAACCTTTGGGTTACATGTGGAGACACTTATGGATGATTTTGGGTCTTTTGGACCTTGCTATTAGAGAATGTAGTTTGGTAGATCTTGATATTTTAATCTCAGGTGGTGCTTATATTATTTTGCTTCTTTTAAAACTATAACTCTTGGTCGTAAAGTCCATGTTTGGGTAGATTAGTTGGTTGTCCTATTGCATTTGATACCTTCTAATGGGAATAGTGGTGTCCTTGGAGTAAAATTTTCCTTGTCATTTTGTTGCCTTGTTGGTGGTATCTTGTGAGAATATGAGTGTTGATTTGAAAACTTTCCTTGTCCTATTATGTGAGTAAAATGTTTGAGCTTAAACAACAAACATTGTTAAACCTCTTAATTTCGTAAAAGTAAAAATATACTTCTTTAATGGGTCTTTCCTTGTAACTTCTTTTGAGACTTGTGGAGACCCACTAGGAAGGTTTAAGGATGCTTGTAATTATTTGGTAAACCCTTGAAATATTGGTGTGATGCATGTTGATGGATAGATTCCTAGTCCTTACAAAATAAATGATGTGTTTGCTATGTTGAATGTCTCTTGTTCCTATAGAATTAAAAATGTGATGTGTTGATTCATCTCTCTCTCCCATAAAAGTAATAATGTGATACATTTGACTCTTCCTTTCCATTGAACTTTAATTGGTAAGATGACTCACCCAAACTCCATAAAACTATAATTGAGGAGATTTGACCTTGAAACTTAACAAGTAAACCAGAACATAGAAAAAGAAAATGGTCCTTGCTATAACCTTGGTAGGTTAATAGAAGAAACAAAACTGTGGAAAATAGAAAGGAAACTTTGTCCATCTACCTTTCTAGGAGTAAAATAAATATTTCCCACCTATACAATGACGAGATATCATGCCCACCTTAGTGGTGCTCCTTATAACACAAACTTGTGATGTCATAATAGGAGGAAGTTTTAATTAAGAAAACTTGTAAGAAGAGTTCTTAGCAAGTGAAACTATAACTTTTGACTTAATAGTTGGTTTATAAAATGAGTAACTTTTATGTGTATCGAGTACAATGTATAATCTTTTGTCGCTACCGCTGGATTTTGGTGAAACCCCTTGTTGGTAGTGATGTGTTCTAATTTCGTAGTACTCCCTTGTTCATAGACGTATGTGTTTTCCCTTGTAGGATTTGGGGTCATCGTACCCTTGTTGCCTCATAACTCGATGAGGGTGAGTTGTGTCCTTTTGGATTGTGTCTTATTTTTTTATTTTTTTTTTTGTATTTCTATTTTTTTTAAAAAATCAACCTCCTTATGTGCGTGATTTAGTCCTTATGACCTAGGATTATTGAAATTTTAAGGCAACATATGTTAAGGATATGAATAACTTTGGGAATTCCTCTTTTTTTCTTCTTATTTTCTTGTGACACCTTGTTGTTGTTTTCCCTTTTCTTGGTTGGGAAGGAAAGTGCAAGTTGTTTTAATAAGTCGTTACTCACTTTTGGTATGATGCACTTCTGGATTGTAGTTGGACCCCTCTTGTTACTTATTCTTCTCTTTAGCTCCCTTGAGTGCTCTTTGGTGTTACGATTTATGCATGTGCTCTCTTTTATGGTTATTTCGAGCTTGAGCAGGATTTAGGATAAATAAATTCCATTGTGTTATAATGAATGGTGCTTCTTGTATTGATATGTTAGTTTCTAATGGAAATATTTGCTAAACATGTTGACTTTCTAAATTTTGTTAGTGTGGTGTGTTCAATTTTTTTGAAAGTGTAAATCAGACTATAGAAACCTTGTGGTCATGAATTTCTTAGTATTACCATGAAAATTTAATGGTACCCTCTCGAGTTATAGAAGTGCTTCCATGAATAGTTCCTTGATTGTAAATTTTTTGCTAATTTAGGTGTCCTTCCTTGTTGATTAACCTCATCTTGTGTGATCTCAAATTTGTGAGACCTTTGAGTAGACATGTTTTCCGTATAAATTGATGGTTGTGATTGATAATTGCTAGCCTTGTCTAAATAACGAACTTTGAAATCCTAACTCAACCTTAGTGGAAACCTTAACTTTTGTTATTACAGTATGTTGTATCAATGGGAAACTATGTGGTCATCTCGAGTTCATGGAATTCTCCTGTCATTACTATACTTGGTGATTATTCTTGAGACTCCTCTGACCTTTTCATGTTTTGATGCTATGTTTTGTAGCTTGGTTGAGCACGTAGAGTTACTCTATAGAATTACATGTTTGCAACCTTACTTGAAGAAAATTTAGAACTCATCCCTTACAATCTTCCTTCTTCTTGTTAAATTGCATTGACCAAACTTGAGTTCTATAGACCCACACTTGTTTGAAGCAAAATGAATTCCACAAAGGGTGTGATCCTAATTCTTTTTCATTTTCCCTATCTCTTTCTTCGTGACTTCCAGGAGGAAGTCAAATCTAAGGGGAGTGGGATGTAATGCCCACTTCCTTTGACACTAAATGAACCATGAGTATCTTTTCCAAATTGTTTATAATCGTAAACATGACTGTTGTGTTCTAGTTAGCATGAAAATAAAAAGGTGCGGACACTAGGATTTCTATTGTGTTTTGGTTATTATTATTACCTTGACTCTATGTCGTATTATGGACCTTGATGGGAATTTAAGGATATGATGATGATGATGATCTAGACTAGTTGCCTTGTTACTAATTGATTGTTATGTCATTACTATTGTTGTATTGTTTTGGCTCTGGTCACTTTTATTGGATCCCTAGACCTTGATATCGTAATAAAAATTAGACATTTCTAGATGGACATTGATACACTCATTTTACTTATTGATAGATAGTACATACATACATGTTAGACTTGTGACATGATGTGACTATTGTGGTAAATTTATATGCTTGATTCCTATATCAGTATTCGATGTTCTAACTGTTACTACTGTATGGATGTATTGGACGTGAATTATGGATATTTCTAGATGATTGTTGATGTTGTGATCTTAGTGCAAATTGATGGATTGTTATAATCAAAATGTTAGAAAATTAAACAATTGGTGAATTACTTGATTCTAACATTGGTTTAATTATGATATTCAATTATGTAAATTGTTATGTATACATGCATGTGTTTTATTATTTCGACATCATTAATATGGCCATGAGGCCAGAAAGGTATTGTTGGATTTTGCAGGAAATTATAGCACAACAAACTATGGGGATAAGAGAATAAACAACGAAGGAATGTGGGGTATTGGCAATAGGTCACCATGGCAACTCGTGTATTTGTATGTTGTGTATTGTTGTTGATTTTTTGAGGTCCCCATTGGGGGTGACCTCAATAGTGACCTTGGGTAAGTTTGTGATTTTGTCTTGTTGATGTTATTTTATTTGTGAGTTTTGTATTTTTATTAGTATGTGGAGTCACTTTATTATTGTTGTTTAACACCCTCTTAAGTTAATTAAAATTGTTTAACTAGTGTTAATTAGGATGTGACAAAAGGGGGAATAAATGTGAGTTGGTAGCTTTAATATGTGTATTGGATGAGAATGAATTAAATTGTTTTGAAGTAGTGTGTACTCAATCTCTCATGTGAAATTCGGATTTTTACCTTCTAGGCCATTTTGGTGACTTGTGGGACAAGTTAAGCTTATCCAACACCTCTTAAAGTAACCCACCCATTAGGCCTATGATGTGAGAGACTTATTTTAGGTCCTATTTTGTGTTTTTATGGAGGAAAAGAGCAATTATGTGCACTTTTCTTACATGGGTATTTAATTTTGTCCTTGAGGGGTGTGGGTTGGGTTGAGTGTGTAAGAGGGTGGTCTTTTCCCAACCACCAATTTATTATGCTTTGGGGTTTGGGTTTGACCTTGGTGATGTGGGTTGGAGGAGAGATGATGTGGCATCCTACATGGAGCCACATCACCCCTCTCTCCCTCTTTTCTATTTATTTCATTTTGTGTGAGGATTTGGGGTGACTTACTCTTTTATTTTTTTTTGGAATGTTTGAAATTTTGGAGCTTGCTTGAGAATGGTGTTTGAGCTTGGAATGGATGGTGCTTGGTTAGGCTTTTGGAAGGCTTGGAACTTGTTTGTGCTTGATCCTCTTCATTTGGAAGGTAGATCTTCACTCTTGTATTTACTTTGTTATTTTTGTTGTACTCATATGTGTGGATGATGGTTGTTGTATTGCTTATGATTGTGGGAAATAGATTTGATCCTTAGGTTGTGGGAGAAATAGAAATGGGGGTAAAACTTGAGGGAGGCATAAGAGAAATGTTATTGGGATTTAGGAGGGAGTTGGGTTGGGATTTCCACCTTGTTGATAAATATGATTTGTATTTATCTTGTTATTTTCTTGAGGGAGGCATAAGAGTGGGTTGATTTCTTGAGGGAGGCATAAGAGTGGTGTATCTTCTTGGAGGGAGGCATAAGATTGTTGTGTGTATTGTGATGGAATTTTGGAGGCTCATAGGTGGACACCCAAGCCCTTGGGAGGCATAAGAAGAACCCCCATGTTCCTTTCTCCTCCATGGCTTTAGCATGAAGCCTTTGTGTTTTGATATTTGTTGATTGGTTGTAAATAAATTGGTATTGTGTTATTTCATTGTTGTCTTGATTGAATGTGTGTGTGTGTAAGCCATTCTTGAGTTTCCATGGTTGTCTAATAGACCTCATTTCTTCCTTTTTGGGGCTCGGGGGCCAATGAGGAAGAAGGCTTCTCTCCCTCATTGGATATTTTGGTTGGGTGGAGAGTGTTGCCTACTCCCCATTTTTGTTGTGTGCTTGGCTTGATGAAGATGGTGAGCTCAATGGAGAAGGTGATCTTGTTGGATAAAGGCTTGTAGAGTTGCATCTTGTGCTATTATGATCCTACTACTTGTAAATTGTATCAATAGTTATTGAATGTAATCCCATTCATCCTTGGAAATGGCTTATTTATTAATCTACATTACTTCATGTGAATTTTGAACCTTGCAATGAGCTTGTATATGGAAATTAAGTTCCCTCAATTATACATTGGTGTTTAGGAATTCATTGTTTATAAATGTGTGCTCTTGAATGGAAAATAAATGTTGTTTAGTTGTATTATTGACAATCTTGGTTTATTTGAATATGGAAATAAATCTCATTTAAGAGTGGTTTGTTTTACCTTATCCAATTTGATGTGTAAAAGAACTAGTTAGAGTCTATTTATTAATATAATTCCTCCCTTGTGTAATAGGAATTGTACTATGTAAATGAACAAGCCAAAATCAATTATACCTTCTTAAATATTTTCTAAATAAGTTAGAATTTGATAATTTGGTTGGTTTAAAGCATGAGACACATCTGTTTCAACTATAAACCCTTCCATTTGTACCCTTGTACAAAGATTTAAATCTGCACACACCAATTTATTTATTTACTTTTATTAAATTCCCCATTTCTATGAAAACTTGTGTTAATCATTAATCAATTATATTATTATCATATAATAGATTTATGTTAATAATACACATTATTATTTTCAAGATTATAAAAACCAGCATTTAAGATATCCATGGTAAATATTGACATCTAAATATTTTAATACCTCTTTTGCTATTAAAATTAAAATGGAAATCCAAACCAAAAAAAAAAGAAAGAGAAAACAAAAGTCAATATTAACATTAAATACGGTGGAGTGTTAAGTGAATGAAAAAAATAATGAAAGTTAATAAAGCTAAAATGCTTTATGGATGAATGCGCGGGTTTTAGGCTTAAGGGGGCCGCGACCACTTTATTGTTTTTTCGTTTGTTTAGGTTTTAGGTTTGGGGGAGGGGCGCCGATCGCACCCCACCCCATAAAGATGACTTTGAAAAATCTCCCATTCTCGGCCCACGGGTTTCCAAAACCGCCCTGGTTATAGTTTTTGAGGCCTGTGTTTTAAAAAAAAAACCTCACTCGTTTTATATATATATATATATATATATATATATATATATATATATAATTTCTAAATATATATTTATATTAAAAAAATTTAAACACCGATTAAAATAAAATAAAACAAAATATATATAAACAAATGTATATGTTTACATATTGGTGTATAGGTAAATGAAGCATACTCTTTTCCTTTTACACAAAATAAATATATATGATTTCGGGTTTTTACCCAATGTTTTCACTTTGGGCCTACAAGTAATATACTTCTAATGAATAAATACAAAAGAGAAAATAATACCCACAAAGGGAAAATGAATGGATCTACTTTTTAAGCACAAAATTTCATCAAGGAAAGTTCCAAATTCTCTTCAATGGCCTCCAAGGTATTCTTTTCCTCCTCCTCCTTCCTTAACGCAAAAATAAAATAAGAGAAATGAGATAGTGGAGTTAGAAAAAGAATATATGAGAAACCATAAGGATTTCTAGGGTTGCTTTTGTCAAACCTAAATCTAAGGGTTGAGAAAGATTAGATCTAAGGGTGTAGGATGAACCCTACATCACTTAAGTGATGGGGTTTTTAAGTGGGAGTGTTTTTAAATTAAAGGGAGGTGTGTAATGTTAAATGGGGCCCAAGGGGTTAGCACAAGTTGTGCACCCTTGACATTTTAAGAAATTAACTAATTATTTATATATATGATTTTGAGCTATAAAATTTTGGGTCTTGCCTAATTAAATTTTAAATTTAAGTAAGGGTCAATCTTAATTTAATTTAAAGGGCATTTATGGAGTTAAGCATTGGAAAAAGCTAATGAAGATTATTTAAATAAAATTTTGGAGTATTATTGGTGAATGAATATAAACGTAATATTGATTTTGATTATTAGGGCAATCTTAATTACTTGATAATTGTTTCTGATGCCTTGTAGATGCTTAAAATTTTATAATCCGGATTAGAGTAAATTCTAGCTAATGCCATGTAACCTTTTAAAAAATATATTCCATAATTTTTGTAGTTTGCTGCTAGGTTTATCGTGTGTTCTTGTTGAGAAAACTGTGGGCATTACACATAAACAGGTACCAAAAGCACAAGCTGCGATACTCATTTTCAGAAATGACACAAAAAAACAATAAATCCATGAGGAAGCATGGATTTCAAGGTTAAGATGAAAGGTCGAGTGTATTAAAATTTTAATCATGTAATCATATAAGTTATAAGATACTAAACTAATACACAACCACCACTCAACATTGTTTAACAAGGAGAATAAGATAATACAAGTTTCGGCCATTGACTCCAAGGAATTTCACAATCATTTAAGAAGAGGCCACTTCCCTTATAGCTAGTAACGACAAGCGAGAGAAAGGGGAGTTTCGTTAAACAAAAGCATTCAAACATCATCCAAGTTTTATAACACTAAGGATTCCAAAACCTCCACAAAAAAAGTCTAAGGTTCGGTTTAATTATAAATAAAAATTAACTCTTTCTCAACACACAATCTTTAAGAGTCGTTCAAACATAGGTACTAACCTATATTACTAAGTGCCTTTATCAAAACAACACCTTCCATTATAAATCAATAAGATTATCGATGCATATTTAGTTTACCCCAAAAGTTAATAACCATCATATCAAATTCCATCATAAATAATTAAGGTATTTATATGCATAGAAAACCGACCAATCTTAATTAACAAC
This sequence comes from Taxus wallichiana var. yunnanensis, assembly GCA_018340775.1. Taxonomy (NCBI): domain Eukaryota; kingdom Viridiplantae; phylum Streptophyta; class Pinopsida; order Cupressales; family Taxaceae; genus Taxus; species Taxus wallichiana. The sequence continues at coordinate 710,406,750 of CM031244.1, forward strand.
ATTAACATTATAGAAGAGGAAACAACAAGATAGACAATAGAATATGCCACCAACAATCTTCCCGAGAGGGAAATAGACCCAAGAAACTCTAGTAATAACTGGGTACTGGAATTGCACAATTGTAACATCGAACTTAGGTGATTCAAAATCTGGTTACGATTCAAGCTTGATGAGGACGGTCAAGGTATCTCATAAGGAAGACTTTAAAATTCTAGGAACAAGTACGATGATAAAAAGGATTATAAACAAGCAAGATCTGAATATGTTTCCCTCAAACTTCTACATTCTAAAAGTTTTTAAACCAAAACTCCAACCCAATTTAGCCCAAATATTGATCACTCCAATCCTACAATCTTTCTTTCCCGTGGATCAAAAGGTTATCAAAGGGGCTTGAGAGTGAGCTAACAAAGTGCAACAATAAGGACGATAAGCTCGTGTGAAAAACAAGGTGTTCATAGTTACCGCAGGCTGGCTTGCCCAATACAAATTACTAGCTATAGACAACATAATAACTTGATACCTAAACGAAGAAAAATAGATAAAAGGGTCGAAGGTTGATCACTTGAGAAAGGAAACATAATAACCAAAGGAGAGGAAAATTACATCTTAGCTATCCACTTAACACTAACAACTATTATAACAAAACATGAAGATTTCAAGAGGAAAAGAGGGATTTCTCTGCAAGGCGTCCAACCCACAACAAAAACAAAGATCGACAAACCAATTTTAGGGAAAGGGTGGTTAAATTTCATGATATTTTTAAATCTAGCAAAAGTTGCAATGAGTAGAGTTATCTTGTTTGGTTTCCAGCTTCTACCAATCGCATGGACACCGTATAGACCAACAACAACAATCTTCGGGTCGAATCTCCCCTCTTCTACTGGCTAGGCAATCCAACTCCATTCTTGTCCATGATTAGCACGAGCAGAGAGCTCCATTATAGAAGTAATGTTGAACAGAAAGAACATAGGTCTCATGGAATTCCATGATGCTGTATACACAAAATGGGTTTATTGAAAAGACCCAGGACACAAGTGAAAGACAGGGATAAATCTAGACTCCACAACCTTGCAACATCCTCACGGCCTGCATCTGAAATGGGATGGATGGAGCAGGGTATAGACATCCAACGAAGCACAAAGGAACAAGTTTTCAAAACAATTGTGGAAGCAGGAGCCTAACATGCTACGTATGCAAAATGGGTAAGAAAACACAAGGCAGTAAAAAAGCTTGACAAAATGCCTCAAGGAGATGTGGTCTCAAGGGGATACCATGGTAACAGGATATGTACAAGAGGGGCTGCAAGAAACAAGGCCAGCTCAAGTCACCCATGCCAGAAGAGACCAAAGAAGCTTTGAAACGGGATTGGACAACCACCCACGCAAGGGAAGGAGCTTCAGTCGAATGCTTCAATTACAGTGCCCAAAAGCAAACAACATGCACAACAATGAGTTTTTTTTTTTTTTAACGACCTCTTCACTTCACCCCCATCTGCAGATCTCTCCCTCTCACGTGGACAAACCAAAAGGGGACGCTAGAGCAAGAACAAGGACATCCACCAAAGCACAAATGGACAATTTTTTTATTTTTTTTTACAGTAGTAGTTGCAGGTGCCTCCGGCCCAGGTAAGTAAAATATGGAAGTATACGTGAGGCTCGCAACGCTGACATAATGCCCCAAAGATATGCGGTCCTATGGGGACACCACGATTGCAAGAGTATCACAAAAAGTAAACAAATAAAACAAAACAACCCGCTTTCGGTTGCCCAAATGAATACATGCGGCCCAAGAAAGAAAATAGAAGCTTTGGAACGAGAATGGACATCCACCGAAGCACGAGGAAAACAAATTTTAGAAGGATGGGGGTCGCATGAACATTAGAAGCCATGAATGCAAACTTGGAGGAAGAAAAAACACAAAGCACAACAAGAATCTGCAACAATGGTCTCCCTGTGTTGCCATTGCCAAGCATACATGTAGCGGATCTAAGAGAGGGACGTTTGCAGGCTACAACTAGGGGCCAGTGCGAAATAACTAGGAGACAGTGATCCAAGAGCATGTGGCCAACATTAGAAAATTCGTTTCAGCCTGCACAAACAAGGCCTCAAAATAAAAATGAAAAAGACCCCCCACAATCTCACGTCAAGCATGAAATAAATTTTGGTGGGTGGATCCACGTGCTAGGATAGGCCGCTGCCAGGAGGATGGGGGAGTAGGCAGAATTCAAAGTTCCTCATTAATATGCAGTTAAACACATTAAAAAAATTCTTTCCCCTCCAAACTGGTGCCTCCCCAAAATCATCCTCCTTACACGCAAACAAAGTTTAACCAAGATTTGGTAATAAATTAATTCAAGTGAGAGATAAAAATCCCCTCAAAACTTGTGCCTCCTCCTAACGTCTCCTTCTTCTACACATCCAACCAAGGCTAGATATTACAGATACCAATAAATAAGATATGAGACTTAAATTGTACACTGAACAAATTTAATAGAATAGAAACCCCTAACTTCAGCATTTTGTGCTGCTAATTAATAGAATTTCAAATTCAATCATATAAAAATTAGAATTGTTACCGACTACCGCTGGTATTTTACTAGTTCTGCGAAGAGGAGATGGACCAAGTCGTTAAACATATTAAAAACTGAGATGTTGTGGTTACGAGGAAAGTATAACAGAATATTGCTCAGGGCAAGTAACGGACATGTCAGCCTGGAAAGATGTATGTAACAGAATCCACGGACACACAGGCCGTGCAAGATGTATTTGCTTCTTTCTCCCTTCCATTTGCTTCTTGTTTTTGAGTCTTGAAAGTGGAAAAAAAAAGAGAGGAAGATTATTTTATCTTGCAATTGCAATTATGGGCTGCTTCAACTCTTGCCCTGCACCTGCACCTGCCCCTACCCCTGCACCTGCACTACCACTACATCCATGGCTGTCCACGCCAGCTAATTCCGGCTCGGGTCTCCACATTTCCCGATCTTGGGTTTATTTCAAAATTCTCCAGTGCAATGCCCATCAAATCTTCTGTGCTTACAATCTACTCGTCCACCGTTCTATATGTTTTCCTCCTCTGCCAGAAATGCTTTTGAACTCTGCCATGGCCGTTTTGAACGGGAAACTTTATGTGATTGGTGGCATTGATTTGGATGGAAACGCTTCTACGAATGTATACATGTGTGATCCAATGGCCGCCTTCAGATGGCTTCAATTGGCTTCCACACAGACACCCAGGCACAATGCTGTGGCGGTTGCTGCGAATGGAATGATTTATGTCTTCGGAGGGTGTCCCAATCCGAAACAGGTCAATGTGGATTGGGCCGAAGTATTCCATCCTTCCATTTCCACATCCCCATCTGGATGGACTCCGATTCGACATCCACCACAAGATTTTAGTTGTACGCTTTCCGAACAACCATTACTGCAGGCTGTTGTATACAGGCATCTTATCTTCATAAGAAGTGATTGCAGGGAATCGCGTATAATGTGACATCTTCCAGGTGGGAAACATTGCCTCCCACAATTTCAAATCACTGGTTCGACTGGCCGAGTTCAGCAGCTGAGGTGTCCGGAATGTTTGTTGCGTATCACCGAGAAGGCCGAAATGGTACAGTGGCGCTCCGAGCATATAATGATCGAGGAGGAGGAGGTCTTTGGCTTCCATTAGATCTCAACCCGGTAACCCCTGCAGAGATGGGTCAGCTTCTATCTGTCAATGGCAGACTTGTTGCATATCATGTCGGGGATTCGCCTTATCAGCTAACATTCACTGTGATGAAGATGCAGATTCATCCTACTGATGATCGCATGGCCGTCCACGTTACAAAGACATTGACTTATCTTCCTGAATCCGCAGACTGGGATTTTACAGGGTAAGCCGTTCCTTAAATTCATTTCTTTTACATTGGATAGGCTTGAAATCTTATTGGGCATCCCAAATCTCTAACATGTGAATTTTCTGTGTTGTTCTTCAGGCCTGGTCATGCCGGGAATCCATGAGCTGGGAATCGAGATCATGAGGCGGGAATCAAGATTGAGACTTTCTTGTTCTTGATACCAGGGTTTCAACTTTCAGTAGCCAGGAATCGGGAATTTTGTTATGATTCTTTAAGTGGATTATGCCATTCTAAGACCGCTCCTGTACATTGAATAAAGATTGAGACTTTCTTTTACTTGATTCCAGAAAACCACAATTTTGATATGATTTTTAAGCGGATTATGCCATTCTAAGACCTCTCCTGTACATTGAATAAATTTCGTGCAATTCAGGCAGAAAATGCTGCGAAAATAACTACGATTTGCATTGAAATAATGTTTCATTTGATGTAAGCTCTGGCTGCTCAAACAATGGTAGTAAATATTTGCTAAAATGTGAATCTGATGAATGTTCATGGATTTCTTTTTCTGTGAAGCTTTGATTTTATTTCTGAAAATATGCGCGTGGTTTAGTTGGTTGGATGGAAATTAATGTATCTCAAGAATAGTTCATATGTTATAAAATATTCCATCAGATGTTTTCGTTGTACCCTTTTTTTGGGAAATGTTGTAATACTTTTAAAACACAGCGTAACTTGCTATCTGTTTTTTTTTTACAACAAATAATGCTTGTGGAATGGAAGGAAAAATTAAAAATGTTTGAGTTTGAATGTAGAATTGTCTTTATCGTTTGCTTAGTTATATATAATTCTCATGTTATGCACACAGAGAGGAGTCCCTTAGATTCTGAAAGACCAGAGAAAGTAATGGTTTTGAGAAATATTGATGTACAGATTTTTTTCTTTATAAATGTCTAATCAAATTTAAAAATATAAACATTATATATTCTTAGTTAAGAGTGAAAATACCCAATTTTAATTTTCAAATTTTTAAACTTACATATTATAGTCTTAAAATAACACCCATCTCTTTTAGATTATAATATGATTTGTTATATCTGTCGAAATGTATATTCTTATATAAAAATTCAACTTTTGTGTTAGGATATTCAATCTTCTTTCAATCAACATAAACATAAAATTGAATGACTATGTATAAATAATATAATAATAATAATAATTAAAACTATGCTCTTAGTAAATAAATTTTCAATTTTTCTAATTATCTTTACTTATAAGATTTTATGATATCTTTAAGTCAATATCATAATATAATGACAGTTTTTTTAATATTTCTAAAATGAAAACTTTAAAATTTATTAATAAATTTTATGATTTTAATATAAAATATATTTATTGTATTGTAAAAAAAAATAATAATAATGTGAAAAGACTAACATAGATAAGTCAAAAAAACCCAACAATATATTATGGAAAAATGTGGTGATAAGACTATCTTTAGATCACCAAAACATTAAAAGAAGAAATTATAGAAAAAAAAACATAAGAAGAAAGAAAGATTACGATAATTAGGTTTGCCCAAGACAAAATTTAATAGGTCCTTGTCATAAAGTGGTAATCCCTTGTCATAAAGTGGGTGATCACTTTATCTTCTTTAGTAGCTAATGTAGTGGTATTTAATGGATTTTAAGGGATAAATTTTAGCAATTAAGAGTATAAACTTGTTCATGGAACATGAGGAGTACTATATCACCTTCATGGGAAGGTGTTTTTGGTGACAAACTTGGGGGACCGGGATGGATATCTTTGGAGGAATTTAACCACCCACACTATTCTTTCATGTGATGATAAAAGTGATTTCTTCCATAAACTTTACAAGTTTATACTCTTGGAATTGAGAAAGGATGTACATGGGAAATGGTTCAAAGGAATTTTCTCTATTGATCTAGTAAGGTTTGAATATGGAAAAACTTTAGAGGCATCACATTCGTTATATGAACTTGAATTTGTATAAAGTTAAACTAACTTTGGGCATATCTTTGTGGATTTAGGAAGATAAGCCAATGTCTTTGCAATGTGGACAACCATACAGTTATTAGTAGGATTAATTTAGATATGTATTACTCTGAATGTTAGCTAATGAGGGGACTCCTCTCACATGATATGCAATGAGGCTGCCATTGATAGATAGAAGCCAAATCTTCTCTACATGAAAGTAATTGGGTGTCTATTTATTTATTGGCCATTGCATGGCTTATTTATGTTTTATTGTTCTTGTATTCTTTAATTTTTTTAGTCATTATTTTTTCATGCTTTAAGTATTGACTAGATATCTTTGTGAGATAATTAATTGAATATAATAGTTAATCCATTGTAAAAACAAATCAAACTAATTTCAACAAGATATTGTTGGAGATTTCAAAATATTATTTCTTGCCAAATTCCTAGCCAAATATAAAAATATAAAAAATCTTATGTTGTTGATACATTCCACGTTATGTTAAGAAAAAAATAGTGATCATATTCTTCACCCAAAATATATAGTAGAATAATCAAATAATTTTAAGAAAGGATAATTAATATAATGATGTGAAATTGTATCTTATTTTGGTTCAAAGTCTAATGCAATAATGTTTTGTTAATGTTTTGTTTTGTTTTGTATCTTATTTTGGTTTAAATAATACTAATTTAGAGCAAGTTGATTTATCAAGTCATTAATCATTAGATGTTGTAAATTAAATCTAATGTTTAAAGATTATTTAGTAAAAAAACAACTCAAAAATCCCAATAAATAAAAATGTGCTTGAAAATTAATAATAGGACCTGCACAACTATTTACATTATTATATATATTATTATACATTCATAAACATCGTTAAATGTTGATTTTAAGATACATATGCTCACAAATAAATTATTAACCATCACTAAATACTTTTAAATAGAATGGCTGATAAACAGAACTGCATAATTATATTAATCTGACCCTACAACAAATGTTGAATTATTAACCATTGTTAAATACCTTTAAATAGAATGGCTGATAAACACAAATGCATAATGCCATTAATTTGGCCCTACAACAATTTTCAAATAACAAATAGATGTGTATGAATAAATCGATAGACCTATAAACTTTCATGCTGGTTCTGGTTTAAAACTGAAGACCGTATTCCTCATACACGTTTCATATGACCTCCTATTTACCAGCTACATTGCACTATTTTAAATATTTGTCAAAACATCTACTGCAAAAGAATCAACTGCAAAATCTAATAGAAACTAAAAATTCCTCCTTTTCAACGATAAAATATGATCCTTAACGTTTCCAGAAATTTTACAGCAAAAGCATTTCATGAATTTTTTTAGGTGATCCATTTTTAACAGATGGACTATTCTCGATATAACTATAATACATTTCCCAACCGACCAAGCCAGGCGCATAATTTCAGAAATAAAATCAAACCTTGACAGAAAAATTCCATCAACATATAAAGTGGGAAACAATTTAACATCGACTTATTCAATATTTGGTGCTGTGTTTTCCGTTTCAGTTAGAGCAGCCTGAACTTACTTAACTGAAACATGGATTTACACATCAAATGAAACATTACTTCAATGTAATTTGTGTTTATTTTCGCAGCATTTTCTGCCTGCATTCTGTATATGCTAATTCCAAAAGATTTATTCATGAATGTACAACAGAGGTCTTAGAATTGGATAACCCACTTAAAAAATTATATCGAAATTCCGGATTCCTGGCAACTAAAAGTTGAAACCCAGGTATCAAGAACAAGAAAGTCTCAATCTTGATTATCAGGTGATGACGTCCACGTCCTCAAGAAACATTTCATCTTCTAAGGCTTGCATTCTTGATTCCCAGCTAATGGATTAGCGGCATGACCAGGACTGAAGGACAAGACACAAAATTCACATGTCAGATTTTATTGATGCCCAATAAAATTAAATCCTGCACAATGTAGAAGAAATGAATTTAAGGAACGGCTTACCCTGTAAAATCCCATTCTGCGGATTCAGGAAGATAAGTCAGTGTCTTTGTAACGTGGACGGCCATGCGATCATCAGTAGGATTAATCTTCATCTGCATCACTCTGAATGTTAGCTGACAAGGCAACTCCCCACATGATACTCAACGAGGCTGCCATTGACAGACAGAAGGTGACCCATCTCTGCAGGGTCTACTGGGTTGAGCTCTAATGGAAGCCAAAGACCTCGTCCTCGATCATATGCATGGAGAGCCGCCGTATCATCTCCTCCTTGGTGATACGCAACAAACATTCCGGACACCTCAGCTGCCGGACTGGGCCACTTGAACCAGTAATTTGAAATTACGCGAGGTAATCTTGATTCCCACATAGAAAATGCGACGTTAAATGCGATTCCGCTGCAATCATTTCTTACGAAAATTCGATGTCTGCATACAACAAGCTGTAATGGGCGTCGGGAAAGAGTGCAAGAAAATTCTAGCGGTGGATACGGAAGTGCAGTCCATTGAGGTGTGGAAGAGGAAGGATCGTATACTTCCGCCCAAACCGCACTCCGATAGAGGCACCCTCCGAAGACATAAATCATTCCATTCGCTGCAACCGCCACAGCACTCTCCCTGCCTGTAATTGTGCAAGGCAACTGAGACCATGTGAAGGCGGCCATTGGATCACACATGTATACATTCTTGGAATCATTTCCACCCGCATCAGTGCCACCAATCACATAAACTTTCCCGTTCAAAACCGCCGTGGCAGAGTTCAGAAGCCATTCTGGCAGAGAAGGAAAACGCAGAGATTTTTGGACGTGCAGATTGTAAGCATAGAAAATTTCATCGGCACCGCGTTCGATGATCTTGAAATAAACCCAAGATCGGGAAATGTCGGGATCTGAGCTGAAAGTGCCCGGCGTCTCTTGCTGAGGATCTTGTGCAGGTGCAGGTGCAGGCGCAGGGTGAGAGATGAAGCAGCCCATAATTGCAATTGCAAAATCTTTTCTTTTGCCACTTTCAAGAATCTCAGACAATAAGCAAAAGGGGGAAAAGAGAGGTGTGTGTATATATTCCGGGGCTAACATGTCCGTTGCTTGTCCTCAATATTCTGTAGTGCTCGTTTTTGTTTTTCCCCAATTTGGTACTTATTTTAGTCAAACCAAATTTCGAATATTAACACAATGGAAGAACACAGCTCAGGGTTACGTTCAAAAAGGACCTTTGTTTTTTCCGGGTAGAACATTATTCATGATGTAATGGTATCCTACTCTTGATTTCACAATTTATAGTAAAAAGGGGTATTGCTTTTACCTCAATATTGTATTTGGTTCAATCATGTTTGTAACCTACTAAATATCATTCAGGTGTTCCATTGTTCTTAAATGTTATGTGACTTTTCTTTTTCTTTTTTGATGCAATAGTGCAAATATAAGGCCTTTTATGGTGCATTGTCTATAGTGGGTAGTTATGGTAATGTGTTGTCTCGTGGTCTCTTATTATGGTGAAAAAGTGATTCATATTATAGTCATTATATGATATCAATCACAATGGAGAATAAGTTTGTTGTGTGCATATCAAAATTGATAAGAAGCCATCACATGAAAATTTGCATTCTTAGGTATGATATAAGATATCACTACAAGAAAAGTTATAGAAATATTCATATGCTCGTGATGAAAATACGCATTGAGTTCCCATAGTATTACTAATGTGTGTGATAAAAAATGCATCCATGACATTTATGCAATAATAATCCATACAAAACATGGTTAGACAATGAGTTCCATCTGTAAGAAAAATCATCATTACATAAGCATGTTTTCACCAAATCATTATTGACGTACATACAACCTCAATTACAACAATTTTATAGTCAACCTTTTGGTCATCTTCTATTGTTGTATATATATTCTATGCGTGCCCCATACCCCCAACGTCTGCTTAGAACTTGGTGCTCATTATCCATATGTCATCGTACCTCTTTGTGGAACATCTTCTGGGTAATGCTATGTAAGAATACTCTACAACTTCATGTGTCTTATTAGCACCTTGTCTCTATTGGTGTCTCTATGTATGACCCTAATCTTGTCTATGCTAATAGTTCTCATGTACCTACCCTTGATTCCTCCCATGTCCTTATCTTGTATTAACCTTTGGTTGCTAGTTTGGAAGTAGAGGTGATTTAAGCCCTCATCTATGAGGTGGTGGGAGTCCCTATCTCTTGATATCTTGTTGTGTGAAGGAGTGCCCTAAGGTGATAATGGGCCTCTTGTGACTTATGTTTATTTTCCTCTCGCAACGTGTTCTTTCTCCAAAGTGTTACCTATAGGGTGGTAAGTGTGACTAGGAAAAGTACTCCTAACAAATCGAGATTGAGCCTTTTGATAAATCAAGTCACTAAGGTCTCTTAATACTATGCATACTCCACATAAGCAAACAACTCTAGAAAGAATTGACTTGTACTCAAATTAGGACCATCACATTGTAAGAGCTCATGAAACTCATCATTCCTATGAAAGCGAAAGTTCTCAGTCAAGTGCATGTCCTTCTTTAACAAGATAAGTTGGTCCTAAGTGAGAGTATAATCAAGACTAAAATGACCCTTGGCCTCCTTTTTCTCCCACCATGCCAATGCAAGACATCTAAGAAGATGTGTTGAGATGCGTGCTCGATAGTATCCAAATACCCACAAGTGCAAAACAACATGGTGATAATCTGTAACCAAGTTTATGTATGAATACCATTTGCAAAACTAGAAAAATGTCGATGGTTGAAGTCTCATAAGTTGTTTGGTCCTTTTGTCCATGACTCTCTCTTTGTGTCTAATCGACCATGGTGATTAAGACATACATTGACCTCATATCGGAGATGTTGACTTTTATGGTTCCCTTCTAGAGGCTCATGTATGTTGTCTACTTTTGTATGTGTGATTTTGATTTGCAATACTCTATTATAGTTGGTAACTATTAAAATGTGGAGAATAATGAGAAATAATACTTAATTGACATTTCGAAAATGGCTAAAATTGTATATAGAGAAAAACAAATAGTTGTTTTATATTTATTTACCCATTTTGAATTGATTGATATTCTTTTTAATGGTCCAAAATAAAATAAAAGAAATTACAAAAAAATAAGCAAGTGGAATGGAATTAAACAAGTAAATGATAGATATTCAAGGCCTCTAAATAAAAATTTAAAACTGCCACCGATTAAGTATTGCTGGTATTTTAAAAGTTGTGCGAAGAGGGCATGAACCAAGTTGTTCAAATATTCAAAAACTGAGATGTTATGCTTACGAGGAAAGCGTAACAGAATTTTGTTCAGGACAAGCAACGGACATGTCAGTCCGGAAAGATATATGTAACAGAATCTTGGGAAAATGCAACGACACATAGGCCGTGGAAGTTGTATTTATTTCTCTCTCCCTTCCATTTGCTTCTTGTTTCTGAATCTTGAAAGTGGCAAAGAAAGAAAAAGAAAGGAAGATTATTTTATCTTGCAATTGCAATTATGGGCTGCTTCAACTCTCACCCTGCACCTGCACCTGCACCTGCACCAGATCCTGTGCAGGAAACGCCAGGAACTTTCAGCTCAGATCCCAAAATTTCCCGATCATGGGTTTATTTCAAGATAATCGAGCACGGTACCAATCAAATCTTCTGTGCGTACAATGTGCTCGTCCAAAAGTCTCTGCAATTCCCTCTTCTGCCACAAGCGCTTTTGAACTCTGCCACGGCAGTTTTGGATGGGAAACTTTATGTGATTGGTGGCACTGATGCAATGGATGGAAAAGCTTCCAAGAATGTATACGTGTGTGATCCAATGGCCGCCTTCACATGGTCTCAATTACCTTCAACACAGACACCCAGGCAGAATGCTGTGGCTGTTGCAGCGAATGGAAAGATTTATGTGTTTGGAGGATGGCCTCCTCCGAATGAGGTCAATGTGAGTTGGGCGGAAGTATTCGATCCATCCACTTCCTCGCCTCGATGGACTGTAATTCCACCTCCGCCGCTATATTTTACGTCCGGTCTTTCCCGACACCCAGTGCAGGCTCTTGTATTCAAACATCGAGTCTTCATAAGAAATGATCGCAGGGAAACTGCGTATAATATGACATCTTTCGCGTGGGAAAGTTTACCTCCCGTCTTTTCAAATTACTGGTTCAAGTGGCCGAGTTCAGCAGCCGAGGTGTCCGGAATGTTTGTTGCGTATCAGAAAGAAGGAGATGGTACGGCGGCTCTGCATGCATATGATCGAGTACGAGGTCGCTGGCTTCCATTAGATCTCAGCCCAGTAGCCCCTGCAGAGATGGGTCACCTTCTGTCTGTCAATGGCAGCCTCGTTGAGTATCACGTGAGGAGGTCGCCTTGTCAGCTAATATTCAGAGTGATGCAGATGCAGATGACTAGTTCTAGTCATGGCCGCATCGCCGTCGACGTTGCAAACACATTCACTTATCTTCCCGAATCCGCACACTCTGATTTAAAGGGGTAAGTTTTCGAAATTCGTTTCCCTTACATTGGGTAGGATTGAATTTTTATTGGGCATCATAAATCTCTGACATGTGAATGTTCGGTGTTGTTCTTCAGGCCTGGTCATGCCGGCAATCCATGAGCTGGGAATCGAGATAATCAGCTGGGAATCAAGATTGAGACTTTCTTGTTCTTGATACCTGGGTTTCAACTTTTAGTCGCCAGAATTTTGAGACCTCTGTTGTCCATTCATGAATATATCTTTTGGAAATAGCTTATACAGAATGCAGGCAGAAAATGCTGCGAAAATCAGTACAATTTGTGAAGAATTTGCATTGAAATAATGTGTGATTGGATGCGTAGATCCATATTTCAGTTTGTAAAACACAGCAAATATTGAATAAGATAGTACTGCTTCTTTTATGTTTCCCACTTTATCATGTGAATGTTTTAGTATATGCTCGTGGATTTTTTTTTCTGTGAAGGTTTGATGTTATTTTCTGGATCGCCTAAAATATTCCATGAAATGTTTTTTCTTGTAAGATTAAGAATGCCAAAGTTCACCCTGTGGAAACAATTGTGTCCCCAGTAAATATTGTATTTAACGCTTAACTTTTGCAAAGTGATGTCTTCAAAGCGTCTCAAAGATTCTGTTTTAGCTTTCACAAAACCGAATAACGGTTTTAAGAAATAATGTCGCTTTATGGAACGAAGACAATGTGCATTCACAACAATGATCAATAAATTTGATCATCAATTTTATTAGTAGCAGCATTATTTATTGGTGTTTGTGGAAGGTCCATATAGGTATGCTAGTATTGATCTATAAAATTTCGGTTTGTATGACAATTTTTTTGAATTTAGAAAAATACCATATTCTATAATAATAAATATAAAAACTTATAATAATAAATAAGTTTTTTTTTCCATAAAACAAAAGATTATGTAAATATATATTTAAAAATAAATATTATTTTTTATTAAATTTTTAGATGATAAAATCATCTTACATTTTATCTATGTGCTTCCACATTTTAAGTCTGGTTTTATGAGAGCATTTACAACAACCACACTCTATTATAGAATTATTAATTTAATGCATGGTGTAAGAATGTTAATAGTCTTCTTAGTTATTTCTTATTTCAAATTCTAATGATATAATTTCATAATATTTCAAATTATAGGCTACTACTATTTTCCATAAAGATGTGTGAGGTGGCTTACATTTTTATTGCATGTTTATGATATTCCATTTTCTACACTTTACTAGGTCAATATCATGTTCCCTTTAATAGTGATTACATATAATAAGACTCATATTTCTTTATCCTAATTATATAATATAATTGAATTAATTTTTAAAAAATTGAAGTTATATTTTGTTTTGAACTAACATATAGTTGAAAAATATTAAATATAAAAATTGATATAGTGTTAAGATTTCTTTTAATGTGAAATAATGTTTTGATCATTTTTTTATTATTCTCTCCCATTTGTATTTAATTTTATATAAATTAAATAATTTTGTTTAGAGTTTGAGGTCACTCATTATATTGATGGATAATTTGAGAAGGTATGAATTTTAATTTTAATATCGATTTTAAATTTGAATTTTTTAAAAAATCATTTTTTAAAATAAATATAAATTTGAGTTTGAATTGAAACTTTTGACTTTGCATATATGATGAATTCTTGAATTTGAACTTAAATTTTTGAACTAAATTTTGAATGAAAACATTTTAAAAATATTTTGAATTCTTTTGTTTTTGCATTTTAAAATCATCCTCCAATAAAAATCCTAATCTCGTATTGGTTGGTCTAGTATGTGGTTATATATAAACTCCAATTTACATTATATAGTACTTATGCAAATAGGGGTGACGCTACAATGGAAGTCGACGTCTTACTAATATATTGGTTTAGTATGAATATGTTTGCTTTCTTCAACTAGTTGGGTATGCCTCTTTAACTCATATTTGACTTACTTACACGACTCCATAATGAAAGTGAACCTCTTACTAACATAATGGTTGATTAGGTGAGGGATGATTATGTTTTCTTACTTGGCCTCCTCTCTCTATGGATTCATAATCCAAAATTCTTGGAATTTTTCTACATCTCTAAAAACCGTTTACAAATCCTCTTCCTTGTAATTTAACATAAATTTCTAATTTAAACTTTAAAAATTTAGGATCTAAATATGAACTTCTAAATGTGATCTCTATAAAGTACATGTATAAAAAATGCATTCCTTATTCACGTGATATATGATTTAATATAACGCTTTGAAAAGACTAATTTTATTGTTTGTTCTATGTACATAAAATAATATGGTTTTAAGATTTACAATTAAATATATTATAAAAAAATATCATCACTTAATTATTATTTTTTTACAATTTAATTTACCATATATTTAAATATTATAATAATTATTTTGAAATAACATAATTTTTTGATCATTTTAATGTATTTTTTATTTGAATGGTTTTATCCTAATAATGTACAAATGAATTAAATGTCCATATCTATGCTACTTATCTTGGTGATGTACATTTTATACATAAATTTAAATTTGTGACACACTAAACTAATATGGAAAATCATCAAGAAATTAGTGTATTTCAAAATGTAAATTAAGCAATAAACATGGGAGATGAAGTAGAGAGTGGATTATCTATAATGATTGATTAAATTCATTGTTTGTAATATCTACTCACATATAAGCATATAATGTCAATTCTAACATCATCCACTCAACTAAGTTTTCCCATAAATTTAGTGATTTCTTTATGACAAATTCATTACAAAAAGCAAAACATGATTGTGAAAAGGTGAAGGCTAAACACCAAAGCATAGATTTCATAGCCAATTATTTTCAATATGTAAAACATATGAGGTGCTTATTCTCATTCATGTGTCGCTTAAAATTAATGAAAGAGTGTCTTTGAGGGAAAAAAGCTCTATAACTCGCGAAAACCTGGAGTCAACTTTTCAAGGGTTTTACAATTTGCACCACCATACCGCGGCCTTTTTGGGCTCTGCAGGAATTGATTGTTATAGTTTCTCCTAGGGTTTCTTGGCTGTTGGGCATCCCTATATAATGTCCTCACCATCTTCCATCCCAGTTGTTTCAACCGTATGGAGATTGTGGAGATTTGAGCAATGGCACCTTGTCGATGAAGCGACCCAGGAAGTTCATTCCCAAAGTATTCCACGAGGTAATATTTCTCCTCCTAATGTGATTTTTTCTATTCCTAAATTTAATGTTGCATGTCAATGGTTAGAGTAGTTTTGTCTCATTGGGTATTTCGTGGGCCGCATCCCCTCTGAAAGCATGCTTAAATCTTGGTTGAACACCGTTTGGACCCCTCATAGAGTCGACCGAAAGTGTTCAAAACATGACCAAGTGTTTCTTTCTCTTTCTCTTTTAAGCCAGTAATGCACCCAATATTTTGGCTAAGCAAGCCACTTGGTATGTTTCGAACTCGTTGCTTGTATTAACCCCATGGCATAAGGAATTTTTGGTATCCGAATATATCACCCTTAAAGTTCCCGTCTAGGTTGAATTTCCGGCTTTCCTTTACATTGTGTGCCTTTTTTGTCACAAATTTCCACCTCTCTTGGCTGAGTTTTTTTCCTCAAAACCGAAAGGTTTTATCATGCTCGCCCGTAGAAGCGAGTCTATGTTGACATTGATCTCTCTCAAGACCTTAAGGTATTTGTGGATATCTAGATGGGGGAAAAACACTACTCTCATCCAAATCATGTATATCAATATTTCTAACACATACTTCCATTACTAGGCTTCTAATCACAAGATCAAAAACTATCCTCTTTATGTGCCCTGAAACCACCCTGTGACCAAAGCAGCTCCTAAACCAGTCAAACCCCCGCAAGAAGAAGGTTGGAAAGTTGCCAAAGGCCATCGCAATAAGAGCAAAGCTCAACAATCTAAGGCCTCTAGCTCTAATGGCCACTGGGAATCAGCTGTTAAGGAACAACCACATAACGTGCATGTTAAAGAGTCAACACTATTGCTAAAGAACTAACTATCACTACCAAATTAGCTACCCCGTTGCCAAAATACTCCAACACACCCCTCGTGGTGTTGGTTCTCATGGACTAGTCAAATTCAGTTTATAGTGTTCCCATCCCACAATTGATGTTGTTACTCCTACCAAGTAACTCACAAGGGCCTTCCAAATGGCCCCGAAGCCCTTCTCGCATCTCTCGGGACCATAGCCTAGCTCGCAACATTGATTCCATTGAAGTGAAGTACAAAATTGAGTATGCATATCAGAAAAAAGTTGATTTGCAAGATTTTTTACAACACAACACTGCTTGTTTCCTACAAAATCAATATGATGCCCTTGATGGCTTGGAGGACAGGGATATGGCTCTTGACCATCATTTCCCATGAATTGTCTATCTTGGAATGTTTAGGGTCTTACAAACTCTTGTCGTAAATATGTTGTGTGTGAAACTTGGCAACAATGTGCAAATTTGGATGTTTTATTTTTGCAAGAAGTAAAAATTACAGGTTTTCAGTTACAAATGGTTTGCAAATCCATCTGGCCTGACAATTTGGCTTTCTATAGCAATCATGAAGCAGACGTGGGGTTTTATTTCACTTTTTGCTCCCAAATGGTGGCCTTTACTTATTGACCATGGCATCGACCCCACCAACTATGCAATATGGGTCCTTTTTAATGTAGATGGCCACCCTTTTGGCCTCATTAATATTTGTGCCTTAAACAATGCAAACTAAAAGGGCCGATCTGTGATGGTAGATGACCAACTCCATTCCCAATGCTTACTAGATAATAAGTGGAGATTTTAATATGGTTGAGTCACCTAATGATAAATGTGGTCACTTGCCTATGAGGTGGATGCATGGTAAAGGGAAGCGTGGTATTACATGCGTAATAAATTTGGTTTTTTTTATCCTTACGCATCTCGCTTTGTCACCCTTGAAGCTTGGTATATGTGGACACATCATGTTCTTAAATGGCTTGACCTATTTTGAGTTTCGTAGCATTTATTATATGCTACTGGAGGTCATTCTAACTTTGTCCTTTCGGATCATTCTCTAATACGATTTCGTATCAATTGGCATGATGTGCACCTCTTTTTCATAAAGGCCAATTCTTTCTTAATACCGCCTTGATGCATCATGGCCCCACCGTCAATCATATCAAGCGTGTTTAGAATTTAATTCTACCACCCAGTCATTGCCAGTGATTTCATCCACCTATGCAAGCCAGCTGGATTCAATGGTGGGAGGACGCATTGACTCAAACAACAAGATTTCTTAGAATCTACGGCCAAAAGTTGGCAATAATTCGGTGCCGCTCATACTCCGCTAATACCTCATCTCTCAAATGCCATGCGGTAATGGCGCTTCAAGGTGATCCATTTTTGAAACTCAGAACTTCAAGTTGCAGCAATGCTTCGCACCAAATCCAAATTGCGGATAATTGCGTGTCAAAGCGCATAAATCCAAGTTTGGATGTACTAGCTCAAAATTGGAAATCTAGTTTCAAAATATTTTTTTCTTTTTCTTAGAGCCGTAAAACCTTCCCAACAGATACGAGTTTTTATGGATGGCAAAGACTCGTTGCATGACCGACCCACAACTTATGTTGCAAGCCTTTGTGCGCCACTACAAGCTTGTGTTTCAAGCTCAACAACCCTTTGCAACTCACCAAGCTACTCTTGATCAATGTTTGGGTGTTGTGCCACACAAAAAACATCAGTTAGAAAATTTATCCAAAATCACACTAATCACTATTGATTGATAATCGGTGACGATTGTCTTAACGTAATCACCGGTGACCTACCCAATTGCTTCTAATCGTATGATCAACGCCGATCCAGCGTTATCACCCCAAATTTTCAAACAATAAAAACATACAAAAACACAAAATCAACCTTATTTACCCTTCTCCTTGTGCTATGCCTCTTCCTGTTGCTTCCGCTAGCCTCCATCGCCCCGTAAAACTCAAAATCACAATGCAGAGCTCTCAAATCGCACTCAAACATGTCACAAATGAATTATTTGTGCGCGCTGCTTATATATTTTCCATTTTAGGAATTTTTGCAACCATGAATTGTCATTGATTTTCTATCCAAACGACGGTGATCCACAATCGTCACCGTTTCATACCTTTTTACAAAAAATGCATCAATTTTGGTCACCTTGACCTCTTTTATCACATCTTAACTATTGTAGTCTTATTATTTCACCAACACCCAAGGCACGTTGGCACATCACCTAGGAAAACCGGCGCTCAAAGCATGAAAAGGTACAAGGTCCTCTTTTACAACAGATTGATCAAGGAGTTAGCATGATGAATGCATAAACATTCTAGATCCATTCTTCTTCCGGATATGGTCGTGGTCGTGGTCGTGGACTTGGACCCCGACATTTTCCATTTTTATTTCTAGAAGAAGAAGAACACAGAGAAGAAAGCATGAGTGTGACTGGAATCTGGCCGCTTCACAAAGAACTACGAAACCTATCTCCACTTTGGTTCCCGCTCTCGGTAAACAAGAACGAAAATATTGGAGAAAAGAACGCTTATCTCTTCTTGAGCGCGCCATCCGTAAAACTACCGAGGAATTTCGTGCCTTACTCCAAGAAGAAGAATCAGCTTTGCATTCTAATATTATCAAGAAGCTATTTATAGGTTGATCATGGAGAAAGCCTATGATCAATATGAAGCGAACATCGGCGAGAGGTAAGCACTTTGTTAAAACCTCTTGCAATCCTTTCAAGAGAATCCAGATATGTATCCCTAACATGAAACCTTATTCTCTGACGCCATGATTGATACTTTGGCGCTGAAATAAGTTTATTGAAATCCAATGTTATTCCTAGACTGGCTGGGATTCCGACCTTTACAAATAAGTTTTGATTCTAAGAAAGTGTTCTCTTATTGTTCTCGCTCAAATTCTCGTACAATTAGGAAAAATGCAGACTGCCTCTTTAAAGTCCACCAGCTTTGACCTCCTACATTATGATATGTTACTTGGGTCAGATAATTTGAACAATCATATGCCCTATACTATTTGTGAAAATGAGATCCGTTTTCCACAAGGATCTATTCCAAGACTCCAAACATACCAGTCTATTGTGCCCTCAGCACCTAAGCCACACAAAGCTTCTAATCTTGACTGGTTACATAAATCTATCTCTATGAATGCCTCTATTATTGATGCCCTCATCAATAAAATCAAGACTAGATTGTTCTTCTGACAATCCCCATGCTTTTATTCATAGAAAAAAACATTACTTGTCAGTTAGAATTTCAGACAACTACTTCTCCGAAATTCAAAGCACATCATATAGGCATGTCTCCCTCTGAAAGGACTGAATGTCAAGCGAAATTGATAGTCTGCTTAAAGGAGGATTCATATAGCCCTCCAAGTCTCCATGGACATGTCCTGCACTTTTATGTAAATAAGAGAAGTGAACAAGTCAGAGGTAAGAAAAGGTTAGTGGTGAATTATAAGCCACTTAATAAATACATACTACCAGTTCAGCATCCAATTCCAAGCAGAGATGATTTATTGGCTCGTATTAATGGCAATAAGGTGTATAGTAAATTTGATTTGAAATATGGTTTTTGGCAGATCTTCTTGAATTCGAAGATACTTACAAAACTGCATTTAGCATTCCTGGAGGCCAATACGAATGGAAGGTTCTACCATTCGGTCTAAAAACTGCACCATCCATCTTTCAGAAAAAGATGGATCAAATCTTTGGTCACTTGTCAAAATTCTTAATTGTTTATATTGATGATATTCTGATTTTCTCTCATAATACTAAAGATCATTTGGAGCATCTCGAACAATTCTATCAAACAGTGTATGCCAATGGACTCTGTCTCAGTCCAACCAAGATGGAAACATTCAAAGATTTTGTTCAGTTTCTAGGCATCACACTCAAAGATGGAACTATTCTACTGCAAGAACATATTATCTCAAAGATAAGTCTGTTTCCTAATGAAATAATGGATAAAACACAACTACAAAGATTTTTAGGTTGTGTTAATTATATCAGAGCTTTTATAAGAATGTTGCATAGATAGATTGTTATTAAATAAAAGGCTTCAATCCAATGCTCCCATATGGAATCTCAAATGAAAAATGCAGTCAAATAATCAAACAAAGGTGCCAAACTCTCCCTTCTCTGCCTCTTCTCGGCTCAGGATTTAAAATCATTGAGACAGATGCATCTGAAGAATTTTGGGGAGCCATCCTCAAAGAAAGAAAAGAGAATGGTACGTAACAAATATGCGGTATGCTTCGGATCTTTTAAAGGTCCCGAACTTAATTACTGCTCCGTTCAGTCATAAAGAGATCCCACCGCTAAAAAGCTATTCAAGATTTTCTATTTTTTTATACAACATGAAAAGTTTTTACTAAGAATGAGACTGCCGCATTTCAAGGGTAGATTGTATAAAGGAGACCCTACTAATAAAACGACTTATGGTCGTCTACAAAGATGGGCTCAATGGTTTGATGGCTACGATTTTGATGTTGAACATATTTCATGGAAAAACAATGCTCTCACTGATTTTGCAAGTAGAGAGCTAGTTCAACACAAAACTGTTAATGTTACGCAAGTAGTCCATGAGTTTATCCATCCGATTCGGAACACTTCCACCTGTACCACTTCTGTAAAATCAATGGAGCGGTGTGATAATGTTATGTCCTAGGAAGCCCAACATTTATTACTATCCGTGAGGGATAACATCTCGTATCTCCATATCAAATGACAAAGGTTGCTTGTAGGTTTGTTGATCCAGAGATACCTACCTCTGATTTTCATACTATCCAGGATCCTATAGTGTTTTGCACTCTGCAATGGCAATGGCGTCACTCAAGATTTGTACAGCCAATTGATGATTGTCCCATTGATGGTGTTCGTCTTCGACAACTTGTTCCGCGGCCAAATACTATGTGGAGATTTGAATTTTCAAGGTTATGGCCAGAAGTCCATCCTTTAGAGACCGATGC
Source organism: Taxus wallichiana var. yunnanensis (assembly GCA_018340775.1). Classification (NCBI taxonomy): domain Eukaryota; kingdom Viridiplantae; phylum Streptophyta; class Pinopsida; order Cupressales; family Taxaceae; genus Taxus; species Taxus wallichiana. The sequence goes on from CM031244.1 coordinate 710,428,086, forward strand.
ATGGAATCGCCCTAGCATACTTGGAGATGGGCAATATATAGCCAATTACTTCAAATATTTTCTATCAAAGTTCCTGCCGAAAAGCTCTCTAACAGTCCCATGCTCAACGTCAGTCTAGATACTATCTGAAATATTATCATAAATTGTAAAATCCCTTGGTATGTTAAAATGTGATATTATGTTCGTACTAACTCTGTGCAGGGACACCATGCAAATCCAAATGGAGAATTATGGCAAAAGATCTATATTCATCATACGATGAATGTACCACCTCCAACACCAGATATTTTCTATGAATACCAGATCAATATTTTTTCCCCACCAGAAGATATCTTCAAAGAAATACGGACAGTTCACAAGCAGTTTCACGGTTATGGTATGAACGCAACACGCGAGGCGTTTTCCCTACAGAAAGACAAGAGGAATCTTTCGCTTCCTCTAATGATGATGCTGGCCCAACAGACAAGATAGCCCATGAAGCTATGATGATAGGCTTGTTGTCATCACTAAAATAAAGTAGTGATTTGACATCACTTTTTGTAAAGTAGTGGACCTCCCCACTTTCTAAAGGTGTTATGATGAGTGGCATGTGCTCATCCGTTGTCTTAGTGGGAATATTTTGGTGACTTGGGTTACCGGTTCCTGGTCTTTAGGTTTTAGGTCATCCGGTGATTGTCCCTCTCTTTTCCTATATAAGGAATGTTAGAGGCTCTCTCTAGATCATCGGGTTTTTGCAAGGTTATTGGGTTTTATGCAAAGTTTTTAGATTTTGTCTAGTCATGTGTCTTAGGATATAGAGTTTGCTTTTAAGTTTGTATTTGCAGAAGCAATTTTATGAGAAACAAGAAATTGTAATGGAATTATGCTCTTACATCAATAAAAGTGTTTAAATTCAAGTATCGATCCAAGTGTTGCGTAGTTGGTATCGTAGTCGGTTGTTTTCTTGTTTTCTAGTTTAGACTCTACATATTCTCTTAGTTTCAAGTGTTTGCGTAGTTTTTTTTTTTTTAAGCGACATTGCCTTCGTTTCATAAAGCAACATTATTTCTTAAAACTATTCATGCTTATATAGGGCCACTCTTAAGCAATGTATTTCTACTTGACTAATACCCGGCAAAGTTGTTCACACCATAGACAATCGTGTTGGGATCATGTACAAGAGATGGATGGCTGCAAAGAGGAACTTCATGTTTAGGACTCTTCCCACATTCTCGAGATAAAAGACCGAGGGAAGAGGAAATGGATAATCTAGGCTTTACGGAACTAGATTTCCTAAATGAGATCAGAGCCTTGCCTTTATCTTCGATGACTTTAGAGGCGGACTAGACAGATGAAGTGGCTCAGCAGTGACACACTTGGTAGAAATTGTCCACTCTCACAGCACTCTAATTTTATCCCAACTGACAACTTCTGGTTCTATCTTCTGAGCTGTCAGATTGCATGCATTACAACACTGCTCCCTTTATAGGGACCATGCTTAGTGGCAGGATGTGCGGTATTAGTCAATCTAAAAATAATTCTATAAAAAATAGCAAGAGGGGAAGACCCTGGCTTCATATTGAGCCCCGTCATTTGCAGGTGGAGCTTAAGAACCTAATCTAACAAGTTATCTGTTTGAATGGACACAAGATAATTTGGAAACACATTAAAATGTATCGGTCCATTGCTAAGGCTTGTCTGTAGAGCAGCTAACAGACAATCTTTGAAGCTCTCATGGCGGGTGTCAAGTAAACAACACAAAACTGAAGCATTTAGGCCTTGTCTAAACAGAGGGGTAAACTCGACCTGAACACAACCTATGTGCACAAATTTATATGTAGACTGCTTCTTTAAATATGCTAAATCTTTAGGAGAAATTAGTGGAATATCATATTCTGATTTAGCAGAGGTCTTTACTTGAATACAAGACTCTCTAGATCTAATAGCAGTACTAGCAATCAAATGAAAAGACTTTGATTTCTGGTAAACTTCATTATAAGGAAGTTTAGGGAGTTTCCAACCTGTAGTGGATTCTCCTCTTCTGTGATGTCCGTTTCATCATTGATCGGAATCAGATCCGATAGATTCATGAATGCATCATCACAGTCATCGTCTTGTCATCCAGAGGTCGATGCAACCCATTTTTCAGTGTCCATGTCGTCTGTAGTAATCTTCTGTCCTTCACCGTGTCTTACTGGAAATTATATGACCACAACACACCTCACCCGGGCTTAAAAAAGGTCTGCTTTTCCACACAAAGACGCCTTACGGGATTCAGAAATTCAAATAGACGAAACACTGGAAACTAAGAGAATATGTAGAGTCTAAACTATAAAACAAGAAAACAACCAAATTCTCGATACCAACTATGCAAACACTTGGATCTCGATACTTGAATTTAAACACTTTTATTCATGTAAGAGCATAACTCCATTACAATTCTTGTTTCTCATAAAATTGCTTCGCAAATACAAACTTAAAAGCAAACTCTATATCCTAAGACACACGACTAGACAAAATCTGAAAACTTTGCATAAAACCCGATAACCTCGCAAAACCCGATGATCTGAGAGAGCCTCTAACATTCCTTATATAGGAAAAGAGAGGGACAATCACCGATGACCTAAAACCTAAAGACCAGAACTGCAACCGCAACCCAAGTCACCAAAATATTCCCACTAAGCAATGGATGAGCACATGCCACTCATCATAACACCTTTAGAAAGTGGGGAGGTCCACTGCTTTACATAAAGTGATATCAAATCACTACTTTATTCAAATGATGACAACAAGCCTGTCATCATAGCTTCATGGGCTATACTGCATATCAAGTCAAGATCATCATCGAGAGAACCGGAAGATTCCTCTTGTCTTTCCGTAGGAAAAATGCCTCGTGTGTTGCGTTCATACCATAACCGTGAAACCGCTTGTGAACCGTCTCGTATTTCTTTGAAGATATCTTCTAGTGGGGAACAAATACTGATCTGGTATTCGTAGAAAATATCCTGGTGCTGGAGGAGGTACATTCATCGTATGATGAATATAGATCTTTCACCATAATTCTCCATTTGGATTTGCATGGTGTCCCTGCACAGAGTTAGTACGAACATAATATCGCATTTTAACATACCAAGGGATTTTACAATTTATGATAATATTTCTGATAGTATCTGGATTGACGTTGAGCATGGACTGTCGAGAGCTTTGTCGCCAGGGAACTTTGATAGAAAATATTTGAAGTAATTGCTATATACCGCTGATCTCCGTGTATGCTAGGGCGATTCCATGCATCGGTCTCTAAAGGATGGACTTCTGCCATAACCTTGAAAATTCAAATCTCCATATAGTATTTGGTCGCGAACAAGTTGTCGAGACAAACACCATCAATGGGACGATCATCAATTGGCTCTACAAATCTTGAGTGACGCCATTGCTATCACAGAGTGCAAAACACTACTATAGGATCCTAGATAGTATGAAAATAAGAGGTAGGTATCTCTCGGATCAACAAACCTACAAGCAACCTCTCTCACATTTGATATGGAGATATAGATATTATCCTCTCGGATAGTAATAAATGTTGGGCTTCCCATGACATAGTATTATCACACCGCTCCATTGATTTTACAGACTGGTACAGGGAAGTGTTCCAAATCGGATGGATAAACTCATGGACTACTTGTGTAACATTAACAGCTTTGTGTTGAACTAGCTCTCTACTTGCAAAATCAGCGAGAGCATTCTTTTTCCCTGAAATATGTTCAACATCAAAATCGTAGCCATCAAACCATTGAGCCCATCTTTGCAGATGACCATAAGTTGTTTTATTGGTAGGATCTCCTTTATACAATCTACCCTTGAAATGTCAGAGGTCTGTTCTTAGTAAAAAAATTCATGCCGTATAAAAATAGAAAAGCTTTTTTAAGCAGCCAGATCTCTTTATGACCGGAATGGTAATTAAGTTCAGGACCTTTAAAAGATCCAAAAGCATACCTGCATATTTGTTCTCACCATACTTCTCTTTTTTTTCTTTGAGGATGGCTCCCAAAATTCTTCGATGCATCTCGTCTCAATGATTTTAAATCCTGAGCCGGGAAGAGACAAGAGAAGGGAGAGTCTCGCAACTTTGTTTGATTCACTAGACTCGCCTTTGTCATTTCGTGATTCCATATGGGAGCATTGATCGAAGCCTTTTTATTTAATAACAATCTATCTACCGCAACATTCTTATAAAAGCCTACATATAATTAACACAACCTAAAAATCTTTTTGTAGTTGTGTTTTATCCATTATTTCATCAGAAACAGACTTATCTTTGAGATAATATGTTCTTGCAGTAGAATAGTTCCATCTTTGAGTGTGATTCCAAGAAACTAAACAATCTTTACAAGTTTCCATCTTGGTCGACTTAGACAGAGTCCATCGGGCATACATCGTCTGGTAGAATTGTTCGAGATGCTCCAAATGATCTTTGGTATTCTGAGAGAAAATCAGAATATCATCTATATAAACAATTAAGAATTTGGACAAGTGACCAAAGATTTGATCCATCTTTTTCTGAAAGATGGATGGTGCAGTTTTTAGACCGAATGGTAGAACCTTCCATTCGTATTGGCCTCCAGGAATGTTGAATGCAGTTTTCTAAGTATCTTCTGAATTCAAGAAGATCTGCCAGAAACCAGATTTCAAATCAAATTTACTATACACCTTACTACCATTAATACGAGCCAATAAATCATCTCTGCTCAAATTAGATGTTGAACTAGCAGTATGTATTTATTAGAGCCGCGTAGTTGGTATCGATCCGGTTGTTTTCTTGTTTTCTAGTTTAGACTCTACGTATTCTCTTAGTTTCCAAAGTGTTTTGTCTATTTGAATTTCGAATCCCGTAAGACGTGCTGTGTGGAAAAGCAGACCTTTTTAAGCCCGGGTGAGGCGTGTTGTGGTCATATACTTTCTAGTAAGACGCGGTGAAGGACAGAAGATTACTATAGACGACATGGACATGAAGAATGGGTTACGCCGACCTGGACAACAAGACGATGACTGTGATGATGCATTCGTGAATCATGATCTCGATTCTCGATCAATGATGAAACAGACATCACGTAAGAGGAGAATCCGCTACCAAAGTTGAAACTCCCTAAACTTCCTTACAATGAAGTTTACCAGAAATCAAAGTCTTTTTATTTGATTACTAGTATCAAGTTATTAGATCTATAGAGTCTTGTATTCAAGTAAAGACCTCTCGCTAAATCCAAGTATGATATTCCCCTTATTTCTCCTAAGGATTTAGTGTATTTAAAGAAGCAGTCTATATATAAATTTGTGCGCATAGGTTGTGTTCGTGTCGGGATTACCCTCTCGTTTAGACAAGGCCTAAATGCTTCAGTTTTGTGTTGTTTACTTTACACCCATCATGAGAGCTTCAAAGATTGTCTGTTAGCTACTCTACAGACAAGCCTTAGCAATGGACCGATACATTTTAATGTGTTTCCAAACTATCCTGTGTCCATTGAAACTGATAACTTGTTAGATCAAGTTCTTAAGCTCCACCTGCAAACCACGGGTCTCAATATGAAGCCAGGGTCTTCCCCTCTTGCTATTTTTTATAGAATTATTTTTAGATTGACTAATACCGCACATCCTGCCACTAAGCATGGTCCCTCTAAAGGGAGCAGTGTTGTAATGCATGCAAGCCTCGATAAATGTAAGATAGAACCGTGGTTGTCAGTTGGGATAAAATTAGAGTGCCGCGAGAATGGACAATTTCTACTAAGTGTGTCTCTGCAGCCACTTCATCCGTCCAATCTGCCTCTAAGTCATAGAAGATAAAGGCAAGGCTACTATCTCATTTAGGAAATCTAGTTCCGTAAAGCCTAGATTATCCACTCGAGCCTTTTATCTCGTAACGTGGGAAGAGTCTTGAACATGAAGTTCCTCCTTGTAGCCATCCATCTCTTGTACATGATCCCAACACCGATTGTCTATGGTGTGAACACTGCCAAGTCTTAGTCCAACAGAAATACATTCCTAAGAATGGCCCGCATATAAGCATGAATAGTTGTTCCCCTCTTCTTATTATCGACTTATCACAAGCCGATCTATGCTTAGAAAAGCCAATATCTCTATGGATTCCAAAGAGGCAACCTCCTCTCAAGCTGACAATACAGACTTTCCTGTCGCCAAAGACTTTGCAGTCTACATAGGGGATCGGCAAAAACACCGATAATACTTGTATTAGCATTAGCTCAATTCAAAGATAGAGTAGTCTCGAGTCTCCAAAGAATGATGAACTGGAACAACAGAGCTACCAAAGCCATTCATGATCAAGTTCTCTCTCAGAATGAAAAGCTCAAGCGTATGCAAGATACACTGAAAGCTATTGAGCTTCGACAACAGGGAGATATTCATTCTGTTGTTGCTTTATTAAATAAAAAGGTAGATAGTTTATCTACTAATGTTCATTCTTTGACTACTAATCTTGAACAAGTTCCCGATCGAGTCGCAAGAATAGCTTTGTAGTCATACATTCAAGATTCTATACATGTTGTTTCTAAGGGAACAGAGAAAAAGGTTATTGACAGTATCCAGACTGTCAATAATAAAGTAAATGATTTATGTTTTTCTGTTTCTGAGCTTGAGCAGAATTTTCCTGCTCTCACTACTACTGTAAATAGGTTAGAAAGCTCACAGTCAGATAAAAGTAGCATATCTTCGAGCTCACAAGGTACTAACCCTGATTGGTCAAAAGCTATTACTTGGGCTCAAGTTGCTGCGATGAAATCTCCTTTAAGTCAACAGAAAGATGGCGATAAGAAAATTGGCATGGCAAGGCTTACAGAAGAAGCTGCTGAAAGCTTCATGGATGAAGGTGAAAGTTCTGCACCTCCTTTGCATACTACCATGAGAACTCTTAATTTTCAGCCTAACTTTTATAAAGTTGAATGTAAATCTGCTGATGAGATCAGAGAAATGGTTCATGGTATGATTGGTTGGGCCAATACACAAGTTCTTCAGTTCGGCAAGCATGACAAAGACATAGCCAACATTATTGCCAATGGCTTTGTTGGTATTCTAAAAGAATGGTGGGATGCCATTCCAACACGCATGAAAGACCAGATCATCAATGGCCAAGGTGAAGAAGGAGCTGAACGAGTTGGTGGTGGCACGGCTAGTCTTACAGCCGCTATAATTGTAGAATTCATTGGGACCGTTGATGATGAAAAGCGACTGAGCACTCTTGAGTTCTTAAGAGCTCAGCTCTGTGATATTTCCAAGGTCCATGAGTACCAATGCTACATACGAAGCTATTGTATAACTCCGTGTACTCCTTTCAATTCCACCATGAAACTTCGATATGTTGAATCTTTTCCGTCGTATTTTGCTAATGAGTATAAAAATCTATGCATGGATTTTTAGAAGCTGATTTAACTTTTGGGAGCATTAATCAAATAATATCTAAAACTAATCAAAGCATCTGTGTTTAGAAAAGAAAGCTAGAAAGGAAGCTCTTAGAGCCGAGAAATACTTAGGAGTTAAATTTTGTAAAGCCCAAATTGATAACCATTTGGTTGTCCTACTCCCGGTTTCTCCCAAAGATAAAAATATAAGAAGTCTTCCAAAAGCTTCAAGCATTTTAAGGGCAAAACCAAATGTATCGATTGTGCTAAACAATCTTATAAGCCCGTAAGAAAATTCTTTTCAAGAAAAAGTATTTCCCAAGTCTTAAAAAAATAGAATGTTTCATCTGCAAGGGAAATCACTACAGAGAGACTGTCCAAAGAAAGAAACAAGGCCTCTGTAAAGTCCTAGGTTAATTTTGTACAGGAGCATCTTCTTGATGAAGATAATTATGTTTTAATATCTGATGCAGAAAGTTACGAATCAGATATTGAGTTCTCTCAACTTACCACTTCTTTGCTAACTAAGTTATGGAGTCATCCTCTGATGAAAATTATTCTGACTCTGAGGAAGGTTATGATTCATTGCCATCCTTCCACTGTAATATGATAAGGAGTTCATATGAGCATCCTTTAATTGCTCCTAGTTCCATTGTGTTAAAGCAAAAGCTAGATAAACTCAAACAAGATCTAGTTGTGTGTCCCCCACATATGGTCAATCGCTACTATTCTCTCCAAATACAGTGTCTATGATTTGAAAATCAATTGGATGTAAAAATCCAACAAGAAAAAGATGAAGACCTTCACATAGCTTCTCATATTCCGCCTTCCACGAAGCCTCCTCTCCGAATCCTTACGCTTTCTCTTTCCCCGGTAGAGGTCATGGTGAAAGACCGCATGCACGTAATGCAAAGTCATTCTTCTTCCAGCTATGGTCATGCTCATGGACTTGGACCCCGACATTTTCCATTTTTATTTCCAAAGAAGAAGAAGAACATAGAGAAGAAAGCATGAGCGTGACCGAATCGCCGCTTCACAAGAACTACGTAAACCCGTCTCCACTTTGGTTCCCGCTCTCCTTACACAAGAACGAAAATATTAGAGACAAGAACGTTTCTCTTCTTGAGCCCACCATCCAAAAACTACTAAGGAATTTCCACTGGGATTCACTTAGTAAAAGTATGGTATAGCACGTGCGTCAAGGGTATTAAAGAATACCCTTAATTCTAGTTTCTACCTCTAATTATTCAATTGATAATACCCCCTCCTGTTATATTATTAGAATGAAAATACCCCCTATTTTTTCCATGTACCTTACTTACCCATTTTTCAATTACAATTTTATTTACCCCTTTTTATTTCTACCCCAATATATTAGACAAAAATATATTATATTTCTCACTCAATTTTTTTTAATATGCATTTCCTTTCGAAAGATAGTTTGAAGCCATTGAATACATATTACAAGTCACCTTATATATGTTAAGTTTTATTCATTTATCAATAGTTCTTCAAATAATTAAAATCGTGAAATAATATCACTTGTGTTGAAAAGCATACTCAATTCTAGTTTTCTACCATCTTATTATTTCTTGGTTAAGAATCTAGATTTATTTATTAAAAAAAGATTATAATTTAATTTATGACCACACTCCTTTTGCAATTTTAAGGTATTTACTTTTAAAAACTAGGGTTCAAATATTTTAGTTTTATATTAAAAGTAAACCTCTTTTTCCTTTGGCCCACCTCTCTAACCTACCCCAATTCCTGATTCAAAACATTAATAAATTAAACCCTTTCACCCCCTCATGTCTACCGGTATATTGAGTTTAATTTTATTAATTTTAATTACCTCAATATGAACCCACGTGCTAGATATTGCCTAGATAATGAACCCTCGTGGGAATTTCAGGCCTTGCTCCAAGAATAAGAATCAGCCTTCGCATTCGATATTATCAAGAAGTCAGTTTATAGGTTAATCATGGAGAAAGCCTATGATCAATATGAAGCGTAACATCAGTGCGAGGTAAGCACTTTATTAAAACCTCTTGCAATCCTTTTCTCGTAGAATCCAGATATGTATCCCTAACATGAAACCTTATTCTCTAGATGCCATGATTGATACTGGCACTGAAATAAGTTTGTTGAAAGCCAATGCTATTCCTAGAGACTGTTGGGATTTTGACCTTTTACAAATATGTTTTGATTCTAAGAAAGTTTTCTCTATTGTTCGCTCAAATTCCCGCACAATTAGGGCAAATGCAGACTGTCTTTAAAGTCCACCAGTTTGACCTCCTACATTATGATATGTTGCTTGGTTCAGACAATTTGAATAATCATATGCCCTACACCATTTGTCAAAATGAGATCCGTTTTCCACAAGGATCTATTCCAAGACTCCAAACTTACTGAGTATCATTGTGCTCGCCGCACCTAAGCCACACAAAGCATCTAATCTTGACTGGTTACATAAATCTATCTCTATGAATACCTCTGTTATTAATGCCCTCATCAATAAAATCAAGACTGATTGTTCTTCTGACATTCCCCATGCCTTTATTCATAGAAAAAATCATTACTCGTCAGGCTAGAATTTCGCATAACTACTTCTCCCAAATTCAAAGCACATCATATAGGCATGTCTTCCTCTGAAAGGACTGAATTTCAAGTAGAAATTGATAGTTTGCTTAAAGGAGGATTCATACATCCCTCCAAGTCTCCATGGACGTGTCCCACTTTTTATGTAAATAAGAGAAGTGAGCAAGTCAGAGGTAAGAAAAGGTTAGTGGTGAATTATAAGCCACTTAATAAATACATACTACCAATTTAGCATCCAATTCCAAGCAGAGATGATTTATTGGCTCGTATTAATGGCGAAGGTGTATAGTAAATTTGATTTGAAATATGGTTTCGCAGATCTTCTTGAATTCGTAAGATACTTACAAAACCGCATTCAAAGATTCCCGAGGCCAATACGAATGGAAGGTTCTACCATTCATCCTGAAAATGCACCATCCATCTTTCGTAAAAGATGGATCAAATCTTTGGTCACTTGTCAAAATTCTTAATTGTTTATATTGATGATAATCTGATTTTCTCTCATAATACCAAAGATCATTTGGAGCATCTCGAACAATTCTACCAGACAGTGTATGCCAATGGACTCTGTCTAAGTCCAACCAAGATGGAAACTTTTAAAGATTTTGTTCAGTTTCTCGGCATCACACTCAAAGATGGAACTATTCTACTGCAAGAACATATTATCTCAAAGATAAGTCTGTTTCCTGATGAAATAATGGATAAAACACAACTACAAAGATTTTTAGGTTGTGTTAATTATATTGCAGGCTTTTATAAGAATGTTGCTGCAGATAGATTGTTATTAAATAAAAGGCTTCGATCCAATGCTCCCATATGGAATTCGTAAATGAAAAAGGCAAATCCAATAATCAAACAAAGTTGCCATACTCTCCCTTCTCTGTCTCTTCCCGGCTCAGATTTAAAATCATTGAGACAGATGCATCTGAAGAATTTTGGGGAGCAATCCTCAAAGAAAGAAAAGAGAATGATACAGAACAAATATGCAGGTATGCTTCTGGATCTTTTAAAGGTCCCGAACTTAAGTATCATTCTAGTCATAAAGAAATACTTGCTGCTAAAAAAGCTATTCAAGATTTTCTATTTTTTTATACAAAGATGAAAAGTTTTTACTAAGAACAGACTCGGCAAAGATTTCAAGGGTAGATTGTATAAAGGAGACCCTACCAATAAAACAACTTATGGTCATCTGCAAAGATGGGCTCAATGGTTTGATGGCTATGATTTTGATGTTGAACATATTTCATGGAAAAGAATGCTCTCGCTGATTTTGCTAGTAGAGAGCTAGTTCAACATAAAACCATAATGTTACGCAAGTAGTCCATGAGTTTATCCATCCGATTTGGAACACTTCCACATGTACCACCTCAGAAAATCAATGGAGCGGAGTGATAATGTTATGTCCTGGAAGCCCAACATTTATTACTATCCGAGGGATAGCATCTCGTATTCCATATCAAATGACAAAGGTTGCTTGTAGGTTTGTTGATCCGTAGATACCTACCTCTCGATTTTCATACTGTACAAGATCCTATAGTGTTTTGCACTCTACACTGGCAATGGCGTCACTCAAGATTTGTAGAGCCAATTGATGATTGTCCCATTGATGGTGTTCGCCTCTTCGACAACTTGTTCCAAGCCAAATACTATGTGGAGATTTGAATTTTCAAGGTTATGGCCAAAAGTCCATCCTTTAGAGACCGATGCATGGAATCGCCTAGCATACCTAGAGATTGGCAATATATAGCCAATTACTTCAAATATTTTCTATCAAAGTTCCCGCCGAAAAGCTCTCTCGACAGCCCCATGCTCAACGTCAGTCTAGATACAATCCGAAATATTATCATAAATTGTAAAATCCCTTGGTATGTTAAAATGCGATATTATGTTCATGATCAATAAATTTGATCATCAATTTTATTAGTAGGTCCAAATAGGTAGGTCCATATAGGTAGGTGCTTGTGGAAGGTCCATATAGGTAGGTCCATATTTATTGGTGTTTGTGGAAGGTCCATATAGGTAGGTCCAAATTTTGACCTCGCCCTTCTCTAACGGGTCAAGCCTCGGAAGGGTCGTGACAAGTGCAATTTTGAACGCCGATGTGTATGCTAGTATTGATCATAAATGAATTTGTTTAGTGTTAACCAACTATTATAAAATTTAGGTTTGTATGGCAATTTTTTTGAATTTAGAAAAATACAATATTCTATAATAATAAATATAAAAATTTATAATAATAAATAAGTTATTTTTTTAATAAAAATAAAGATTATGTAAATATACATTTAAAAAATAAATATTGCTTTTTATTAAATTTTTGGATTATAAAATCATCTTACATTTTGAGTGTAGTTTTATGAGAGCATTTGCAACAACCACACTCTATTATAGAATTATTAATTTAATGCATGGTGTAATAATGTTAATAGTCTTCTTAGTTATTTCTTATTTCAAATTCTAATGATATAATTTCATAATATTTCAAATTATAGGCTACTACTATTTTCCATAAAGATGTGTGAGGTGGCTTATATTTTTATTGCATGTTTATGATATTCCATTTTCTACACTTTACTAGGTCAATATCATGTTCCCTTTAATAGTGATTACATATAATAAGACTCATATTTCTTTATCCTAATTATATAATATAATTGAATTAATTTTTTAAAAAAATTGAAGTTATATTTTGTTTTGAACTAACATATAGTTGAAAAATATTAAATAGAAAAAATTGATATAGTGTTAAGATTTCTTTTAATGTGAAATAATGTTTTGATCATTTTTTTATTGTTCTCTCCCATTTGTACTTAATTTTATATAAATTAAATAATTTGGTTTAGAGTTTGAGGTCACTCATTATATTGATGGATAATTTGAGAAGGTATGAATTTTAATTTTAATATCAATTTTAAATTTGAATTTTAAAAATTTTCAGCTTTTAAAATAAATATAAATTTGAATTTGAATTGAAACTTTTGAATTTGTATATGATGAATTCTTGATTTTGAACTTAAATTCTTGAACTGAATTTTGAATGCAAATATTTAAAAATATTTTGAATTCTTTTATTTTTACATTTTAAAATCGTCCTCCAATAAAAATCCTAATCTCGTATTGGTTGGTCTAGTATGTGGTTATATATAAACTCCAATTTACATTATATAGTACTTATGCAAATAGGGGTGATGCTACAATGGAAGTCGACGTCTTACTAATATATTGGTCAGTAGTATGAATATGTTTGATTTCTTCACTAGTTGGGTATGCCTCTTTAACTCATATTTGAATTACTTACACGACTCCATAATGAAAGTGAACCTCTTACTAACATAATGGTTGATTAGTTGAGGGATGATTATTGTTTCTTACTTGGCCTCCTCTTTCTATGGTTTCATAATCCAAAATAATCCTTCTTGGAATTTTTCTACATCTCTAAAAACCGTTTACAAATCCTCTTCCTTGTAATTTAACATAAATTTTAACTTCATAACTTTAAACTTTATAATTTGAGGATCTAAATATGAACTTCTAAATGTGATCTTTATAAAGTACATTTATAAAAAAATGCATTCCTTATTCACGTGATATATAATTTAATATAACACTTTGAAAAGACTAATTTTATTGTTTGTTCTATGTACAATAAATAATATGGTTTTAAGATTTACAATTAAATATATTATAAAAAATACTATCACTTAATTATTATTTTTTTACAATTTAATTTACCATATATTTAAATATTATAATAATTATTTTTAAATAATATAATTTTTTGATCATTTTAATGTATTTATTATTTGAATGGTTTATCATAATAATGTACAAATGAATTAAATGTCCATATCTATGCTACTTATCTTGGTGAGTACATTTTATATATAAATTTAAATTTGTGACACATTAAACTAATATGGAAAATCATCAAGAAATTAGTGTATTTCAAAATGTAAATCAAGAAATAAACATTGAGATGAAGTAGAGAGTGGATTGTCTATAATGATTGATTAAAGTCATTGTTCGTAATATCTACTCACATATAATCATACATCCACTCAACTAAATCTTCCTATACATTTAGTGATTTCTTTATGACAAATTCATTACAAAAAGAACAACAATCATTGTGAAAAGGTGAAGGCTAAACACCAAAGATAGATTTCATAGCCAATTATTTTCAATATGTGAAACATCCGAGGCACTTATTCTCATTCATGTGTCGCTTAAAATTTATGAAAGAGTGTTGTTGAGGAAAAAAGCTCGAACTTTGGCGAAAAACTAGAGTCAGATTTTCTAGGGTTTTACAATTTGCACCGCCATACTGTGGCCTTTTTAGGCTCTATGGGAATTTATCGTTATAGTTTCTCCTAGGGTTTCTTGCCTGCTAGGCATCCCTATATAATGTCCTCACCATCTTCCATCCCAGTTGTTTCAACCGTGGCTGGAGATAGTGGAGATTTGAGAAATGGCACCGTCAACAAAGTGACCCAGGAAATTCATTCTGAAAGTATTCCACAAGGTAATATTTCTCCTCCTAATTTGTTTTTTCCCATTCCTAAATTTAATGTTTCATGTCAATGGTTAGAGAAGTTTTGTCTCATTGGGTATTTCGTGTCAGCATCCTCCTCGAAAGCATGCTCAAATATTGGATGAACACCGTCTGGACCCCTCATGGAGTCAAACTGGAAAGTGTTCAAAAGATGACCAAGTTTTTCTTTCTCTTTCACTTTTCTGACCTTGCTAATGCACCCAATATTCTGGCTAAGCAAGCCACTTGGTATGTTCACAACTCGTTACTTGTATTAACCCTATGGCACAAGAACTTCATGGTATCTTAATATACCGCCCTTAAAGTTCCTATCTGAGTTGAATTTCATGTCCTTCCTTTACCATTTGTGCCTTTTTTGTCACAAATTACCACTTCTCTTGGCTAAATTGTTTACCTTGAAGCTGAAATATTTTACCATGCTCATCTCAGCAGGCTGAGTCTCGTGTTGACATTGATCTCTCTCCGCACATGAAGGAATTTGTGAATATCCATATGGGGGAAAATGCTACTCTCATCCGGTCATGTATATCAATCTACCTAACACATGCTTCTATTGCCAAGCTTCCGATCACAAGATCAAAGATTGTCCTCTCTATGTGCCTCGAAACCACCTTATGGCAAAAGCAACTCCTTAACCAATCAAACCCCCGCAGGAATAATGTTGGAAAGTTTCTGAAGGCTAGCACAATAAGATAAAAGCCCAAAAATCCAAGGTCTCTGGCTCTAATGGCCACTGGGAATCAGCTGTTAAGGAACAACCGCATAACGTGCATGCTAAAGAGCCAACAACTGCTGCTAAAGAACCAACTGTTGCTACCAACTCAGCTACCCCATTTCCAAAGTACTCTAGCACATCCCTCGTGGTGTCTATTCTCTTGGACCAATCAAATTCAATTTATAATGTTCCCATCCTACAATCGGTGTTGTTACTCCTACCAATAAACTCACAAGGGCCTTCCAAATGGCCCTGAAGCTCTTCTCGCATCTCTCGGGACCATAGCCCAGCTTGCAACTTTGATTCCACCAAGTGAAGTACAACATTGAGTACGCCAATCAGAAAAACTTGATTTGCAGGATGTTTTATAGCACAATAGTGCTTGTTTCCTACAAAATCTATATGATACCCTTGATGGCTTGGAGGAGGGGGATATGGCTCTTGACCATCGTTTCCCATGAATTGTTTATCTTGGAATGTTTGGGTTCTTACATAATCCTATCGCAAATATGTTGTGCGTGAAAATAGGCGATAATGTGCAAATTTAGATGCTTTGTTTTTGCATGAGGTAAAAGTTACAAGTTTTCAGTTATAGATGGTTTGCAAATCCATCTGGCTTGAAAATTTAGCTTTCTGTAGCAATCATGAAGCAAAACGTGGGGGTTTAATTTCACTTTTTGCTCCCAAATGGTGGCCTATACTTATTGACCACATCATCGACCCCACCAACCATGCCATATGGGTCATTTGTAATGTGGATGGATGCCCTTTTGGCCTCATTAATATTTATGCCTTAAACAATGCAGCTGAAAGGGCCAATTTGTGATGGTAGATCGCCAACTCCATTCCCGATGCTTACTTGGGTAATAAGTGGAGATTTTAATATGGTTGAGTCACCTAATGATAAATGTGGCCACTTGCCTATGAGGTGGACACCTAGTGAAAGGGAAGTGTGGTATTTCATGCGTAATAAATTTGGATTTTTTGTACTAACGCATCTCACTTTTCCACCTCTCAATCTCGGTATATGTGACGATCGCGTTCTTAAACGGCTTGACAAGGCCATACTATCAGCTCAAGATTATTTTGAGTTTGATAGCATTTATTCTATGCCAGTGGAGGTCATGCCTGACTTTGTCCTTTCGGATCATTCTCCAATATGATTTCATATCAATTGGCATGATGCGCACCCCTTTATCATAAAGGTCAATTCTTTCTTAATACTGCATGTATGCATCATGGCCCCACCGTCAATCATATCAAATTTTTTTGTAATTTAATTCCACCAACCAGTCATTTCAAGGATTTCATCCACCTATGCAAGCCAACTAGATTCAGTGGTGGGAGGACGCGATGGCTCGGACAAGATCTCATCTAGAGGTGGTGGTGCTTCAAGGTGGTCCCTTCTCTGAAACTCAGAACTTCAAGTTGCAATGCTTCGACACCAAATCAAAATTGTGAATAATTACAAGTGTCGTGTGCACACAGATCTCGGGCTTAGATGCACTGGCTCAAAATTGGAAATTGGGTTTCAAAATAATTTTTTATTTCTCTCAAAACTAGAAAAACTTCCCAACATATTTGAGTTATTATGGATGGTGGAGCTCACATTACTTACCCGTAACTTATGTTGTGAACCTTTGTGTGCCACTACAAGCTTGTGTTTCAAGATCAACAACCCTTTTCATGTCGCCAAACTACTCTTGATCAATGTTTGGGTGTTTTACCACACAAAAAAAACATCAATTAGAAAATTTATCCAAAATCACACTAATCACTCGCTGATCGCTAATTGGCGACGGTTGTATTAACGTAATCACCAAAGACCTACCCAATTGCCTCTCGATTGTATAATGAACATCAATCCAAAGTTATCACCCCAAATTTTCAAAAAATAAAAACAAACAAAAACAAAAATTAAGATTATTTACCCTTCTCCTAGTCCTATGCCTCTTCCTCACACTTCCGTTAGCCTCCATCACTCCAAAAAAACTCAAAAATCATAATACAGAGTTCTCAAATTGCACTCAAACATGTCACAAATAAATTACTTATGTCACCGCTTGGCTTATATATTTTCCATTTTAGGAATTTTTAGGGACCATGAATTGCCGCTAATTTTCTCGTCCAAACGTTGGCTATCTACAATCGTCATCGTTTCATACCTTTTTACAAAAACACATCAATTTTGGTCACCTAGACCTCTCTTATCACATCTCAACTTTTGTAGTCTTATGATTTCATCAACAAGACAAGGAGCGTTGGCACATCACCTAGGAAAACCCGAGCTCTCACCCAAAGCGTGAAAATGTAGAAGTTCCATCTTTTATGGAAGCTTGATCAAAGAGTTAGCATGATGAATGCATAAACATTCTAGATCCATAATATCCATTTAAGAATAAAGTATAACGTGAACTAGATCTAGATCTTAACTATTATACATGAGTAATTAAACAAGAACCATAATCAGATTTACCATACAAGATCCATGCTCAGTTATGTCAATAACCAATATCTAGCCATAAAGATCCATTATATTAATTGTTGTAAAATAGAGAAGCTTCATACATACATAATGATCTCACTATAAGTCATGCACTCACATAAACTAGTAGCATAACTCTACTACATAATCGACACCTTAAACCGTGCAAATCAATACATATATATAGGTAGTGGGGACTTGCATGCTACTACTCATACACTCGTCCAAAAATATCCCACATGCTAAAAATATCCATGTGTGTGTTACAAGTAATCTACAAGAGCATGCAAGCTTGTTAATAATAGATTATCTTCTAATATGAATTGTAGATCTAATCCTATTAATAACCAAAACTCTGCATGTCTTCTTAACTTCCCTCACATGATCTCTATCTCATAATAGACTTTTCTTGAACCAAAATTCTTCATGTTCTATTCTTATCTCCAAAACCTTGCTTGGCTGCCACTCCAACCATTCATCTTCTAGTTCTACCAAAATGCGGCTAAGTCTCGAATATATTAAGCCCAAGCATGAATCTCCGTGCACCTGCATCAATTCTACCTTTGTGTGTGGCTTCATGCCTAACTCCCACGTGTCAAAACCTTTCATACCGCTCATACACGGTATCTTTCAAGGGTCCAACATTACTCCACGAGATTGCCACCCTTGGAAAATCTTCATTTTCCAAGTACAAAAATCTAAAAAGAAGAATATAACATTTAAAATGACAAAATTGTAAAATGAGAAGCATACCAAGAAGATTTTAAGATGCTTGGAAGATCTTGGGAAACTTTGCGTCAACTTCACTCACCAATTTCTTCCATTCTTCTAATTCTTTCAAAGCCTTCCACTCGGCATGGCCTCCACAATTCCTAGTACTTGTTCAAGAGTGATTTCCACGACCATGCCTTTTAGCTCCTTGATCACTGCCTCTAGTTTTTTATAAGTGCCATCCATATTGTCCATATGTTCCAATATAGAACTCTGGAATGCACTAATTCTCTGATCAAGCTTTGTGTGCTTTGCATTAACCTTATCTTTTACACTACGGTATCCAATATTAATTGAGTGTGCTTGATTTTTTGGTTGGGATCCTCTCTTGTATAGACTTTAGAGTTGCATCCTCATCTACTAACCTTGCATCAATCTATGGCTCACACTTCCTGCACCTATTGAATCCAATATCTACTTTTGTATTTGCTTCCTTGAGCTAGGTGAGAAATTCCTCCATCTCAGTGATCCTAGCTTCCACTATAATTTTGTTATTCTTCTTCTCTTCTCGCAATATCCTCCTCTTTAGGCTAGTGTATTTGATGTTCACTAAGATCATGCCAACCAAGTCCTCTAGGTATTCCATCTCATCCCCATACCGTCATCCGGATTGGCTCACTAATGAAGGACATTATCCCAATATTTGTTTTACAAGTGCGTCAGCCCAATCATATGTCTCCTTAGTTCTTCCATGTTTTCCTCAGAACCCCTTATGCAATCATTCTATCTCTTTCTCCTTCTCTTTCTTTTTAGCCATAAGGGTGTGTACCATGGCACTTGAGTCCAAATTCCTCTTCACCACTTCTGAAGATAATTTGTTCAAGGTATTACATGCCTTCTCATCTGTCAAGTGGTTAGGATCAATGGCCTTATACTTTTGTTTGGGCTTCTTCTATAAAATCATCATTTTGATCATGTTCTCATTGACTTCAACTCCAAATTTTTTGCATGGGAATGCAGATTCCAGCTCAACATATTCTTGGTCTTGACACTCCTTTCTCTAGATCTAGTAGCTCTTGGGCATGTAACTTCTCCATAGGTAGGGTAGTCTAGAAGCACGTGCATAACACTTTTGTAGGATCATCTATATAATCCATATCCGGTTACCTTGGAGTCTAATGCTTCCTTTGTGCCTTCATATTTGTTTCTTCTTCTTTGGGGTGGGGGTGTTGGTCCCTATTCATATTCCTTTTTCTTCTTTGATCACAAAGGAGTCACCCTTTTCCTTCTCACCTAGCTTGGTAGGATACTCTGGTGAATCCTGCACCGGATTGTGATTTACCTCATCAAGAATCGATGCTTTACCTTTCTCATGTGCCCCGATCTCTTCCTTTTCTTTCTCTTAGGCTCGCTTGTATCTTGTTCCTCTAATTCTTGCTCAAGTTCTTCCCTAAATGCATCATAGTCCTATTCTTCTTCAATCTTGACCTTTTTCTATGTGCTAGAGACTTACCGCACCTTAGGCGCTTCTCTAGTTGTTTTTCGCTGCACATTGATGTGAGGTTCCCACACCCTCACTAGCTACCTCTACACGTGTAATACTTTCTCTTACGAGAAGTATCCAATTTCCATTCACTTTCTTCTTCCCCTCTTCATTTGTTACCTCTGTGTGTACCAACTTTATGGGAGGTATCAGTGCTTCTCTAGGTTTAGGGAAAGTGGAATATGTCACTTCCACTCAACTCCCCCGTGTGTCTTGGGGCACAAATATATAAATACTCTATGGATAAATCCCTTAATGGTCACATTGATCTATGGGTGCAGATCCAAGAATTTAGGCTCTAATACTTTGAGGTATGCAGTTTGGATTCATACATGTAAGTGGCGCCAAGAGTGTGTATGTCCTAATCTACATTATATCCATCAGTAAGCCAAGTTTTTTGCATCATTTATCCTATTGATGGAGTACTTTAGATACTTTGTGGTGAATGCAAATGGGAGTTTGCACCACGGCCCCATCTCTCCATTCGCCTATTTGAATCTTGCAAGACTGAAGTGTTGCATTACTACAAACTTCACTTGGTCCCCAACCACTATAGGGAGTTCACATGGAATGCGCCATTCATTCTCAAAGGCCTCATGCATCTATGTCATACCATCTATTAATGTGCACCTTGTATTTATTTGAAATGTTGCCATCGCAAGTGAATCCTACAAATTGCAGGGAAGGCAATGGATTCACTAGTGGGTAAACCCACACATTCCCATCAAGTCCATCTGGGACACCTACCTCCCAAAATATGATCAAAAGAAGGATGAAACCCCATGTGATTTTTTCTCCTTCTTCATTCTCGTACTCCATTCATCCTCTATAATATTGTCTGTAATAAATTTGGAAAAATTATAGTGTTCCATCTTCAAGATTCTATAAGCCACATACAAGAACCTCTTGTTTATATTTGTCTAGCACTTTGATGTGCCCAACTTATAGCTCACGAGTCGAGAAGCAACCCTAAGTTCCGGATCATTCAAATCTACAATGGTTTGTGCCCTACCTCCCTTCTCATAGTTTAGTTTCTTAGAAATCTCCTCAATTTTAGTTAGTGGCCTTCAAATCTAAGGATACATCCTCCCATGTGCTTCTTAGCCCTGTAACTCATTCAATCAATTGGCCTATAAAGTGCATACTTCTCCTCATGAATTACAAGAAGTCTTGGTGTACCCGTGACATCAGCCACTGAAATAAATGTGTGGGTTTTGTGAAGAATGGAAGCTCCCATAACTATAAAATGCATGTTTTTCCCAACTCTCTCTACATAGAGTCGTCAATTCGAGGGTTTCTAGCCTCGTATACCCCTAGGAGTGTCTTTGTCAGCTTCGACCTCATCTTCTTTTCATTATCCTCTGTGTAGTGGTTAAACTTGCTAATTTTACAGTGAGTGAGCTTCGATTTCCACAACTCCACCCACACAACACCAGGAGGGTATTGCATTTTGGAATATATTTCTTCTAAGGGCTCCTCTTCCACAACCTTGGGCTTCTTTGTGCATAACCTTCTTGGTTTTGGTGCCATTTCACTTCTCTCTATGTGCCCTAGGTGTTTTGTACTTCAACCCTTCTCTACCCAAGCTTGGAAAAATCAAACTACTATAAATGTTGCAACCATTCATTATTCTCGCTACCTTCCATCTTTACCTCTTTGTAAGATCTCTCGCACAACTCACAAGTAATTGTGGTTTACAAACACTTCACGTTGTTTCTAAACTCTTTGTCATTCTCCAAACTGCTCGGTAGCTCTTCGATTTATTCAAAAGAAAGGCCTCCAAATGACTACTCTAACCCCTATTTATACTTTTTCATGACCCTCCAACGGTCATATTTGTATTTACACCCATGCTTTAAGTTACTTTTTCTATAAAATCCCTTTTTTCTCTTTGACAACTTTTGCAACTTCACCTGTGCACTACAAATCAGTAACCTTATGGCACGCTAATACTACTCTTCCCCATGCCTCCTTCGTGAGCCTCTCCGCACCAAGTAAAAACCTCTACACCATATCCCGATTAGTTTCCCATGCCACTACCTACCTCACATTACACTGCACAATCAATTTTCGTGTGTGGTCTTTAATCAACTCAACATTTTTTAGAACACCTTATGCACATTACTTATCCACTTTCACACACAAGTTCCCAAACAAACCTTTAACCAATCCAATCTCTAATAATAGGTGCAAACCATTTTTAACTCTATAATTCAATCCACCCCACACGAAGGGTATGTGTGGTCCTCTGCGCATGAAATCACTAGAAAGTAATCATCTTCCACCGCGTAAGCTCAAGCTTATTACACAAAACACTAAACTAAATTGACAGAGCATAGAAAGGATGAAAAGAAACACATTAAAATAAATTACATTGAGGGAAATCTAATCTAATTGGTAATATTGTATTATTAAAAAAACAAGAAAACTTATTTATAGTAGGGCTTCAGCCTACTTCCATTGAAATAACCAAGAAACCATGTCCCATCTAGTGCCTGTAACTAGCAAGCGCCTGAATCAAGTATGTAAGTCACAACATACGGTCCCAACCAATGCACTTTGAGCTTTCTAGGGTGGCACAAAAACTTTGAATCATAAATAAGAACCATCTATCCAACTTCAATCTTTTTATCCTTAATATGCCTATCATGTCATGCCTTCTTCCTGGCCTTTTCTATCTTTTGACTCCATCATGTTATAGCACACCTTTCATCCAACTGCATCAGTTTATCAATGCGCTCTTCAATTTATTGCTCATCATCCAATCCTCCTATGTGCATAATACGCAAAGAAGGTAACATGAATTCCATGGTAAAATAGCCTCCACGCCAAACACCAATTGAAAGGGTGTGGCTTTGTTCAATCTTTTATAAGTTATCATGTACACCCAAAGTACAACAAAGACTTTATCATCCCAGTCTTTCCTTCCAATGTCAAAAATCTTAGTGAATGTGTTGTTCAATATCTTGTTGAAAGCCCCAGTAGTTCCATTAGCTTATGGGTGATATGGTGTTGTCTTATGGTGTGTCACCATAAACTCTGCTAGTAGGATTCTAATAGTCTCATTCAAAAATTGTTTTCCTCTATCACTTGTCAGACTCAATGGACATCCATACCTACTGATAATGTTTTCCCATAAGAACCTTGTTGTTGTAGTTATCATGCAATCCTTTGTAGGTTTTGTTTCTTCCCACCTTGTAAGATAATGTGTATAAGTTATAATATATTGTGATCCATTCCTACGCATGGGTGGGGAAATAAGACCCACAAAGTCAATTGTCCATTTTTCAAAAGGTTATGTACTAGCAATAGGCCTCAAAGGAATTTCATCTATATGCCCAGGATTTCCAAGGCACTGAAAATGGTCATAGGCCTTACAATATTCTTTGCAATCCTTATACAGTGTTTCCCACCATAGGCCATCCAATAAAATATTACGCTCGGTAGCATCTCCTACATAATGTCCACCTGTATCCCACCATGAGCTTCCTCCATAATAGCTTTACGCTCATGCTCAAGCACACACCATTACAAAACTTCATCCCGACCTAGTTTATATAAATCTCCATTGATCAATATATATGGTGTGGCACGTATAGCAAGTTGTTTCTTTTCTAGGATCTTCATCCCCTCGGGTGTCACACCAGTACGCAAAAAGACAACAATATCTTCTAATTCGGAGGATTTGTAGTTCAATTTGAATAACTGGGCATTTGGAATTGTATCCTCAATGCTCTGAGCATCCTCACCTGAATTAATCCTTGATAAATGATTTGGTCCAGAATCACTCTTACCTAGCTTAACCACAACTGTAAAGTCAAATTCCTGAAACAAAAAAATCCAACATCATATGTTCCCCTACAAAATGGGGTTCTTAACCAAATACTTCAATGCCAAGTGGTCTATATAAAATATGAAAGGAGTTGCCAGCAAGTATTGTCTAAATTTATGCATCCTATAGATCATCGACAAGGCCTCGTGCTCTGTAGTTGTATAATTTTGTTCACCTGGGTCAACTTCCTACTTGCAAAAAAAATAGGATGATCAACAATACCTTCACCAGGATGGTCTAACACCTCTCTAATGGAAATTTTAGAAGCATCCACATGTACATGAAACGTTTATCCCAAGATGGAAAACATAGAATGGATGTAAAAGTGAGTCTTTCCTTTAATGTATCAAACATTTACTACTACGCCTCATTCCAATGAAACTTCCCATTACTCTTCAACAAATCCTTCAAGGGCACGGCGCTCCTAGCTTACCCCTTGATAAAATTTATGTAATAACCTGTATGGCCCAAGAATCTGTGCACCTCACTTTGATTGGTAGGCTCCTTCAAACCCAAGATAACTGCAACCTTAGCATGGTCTACCAATAAACCTTCCTTACAAATGGTATGTCCCAAAAAAGTCCCAAAAGGTGTAGCAAATATACACTTCTTAATATTTAAGGAGATTTTTAACTATCTACATCGCTCAAACAGATTCTCAAACTATCACGGTGATCTTGTATTATCCCATATACAATGCAATTATCCAAATAAACCTGTAAAAACTGGTGTATAAAGTCTTCAAAATCCTACACAACAATGCATGAAAATACAAAGTGGGTTCATTCTTCAACCCAAAAGGCATAACTATATATGTGAATATTCCCCACTCAGTGGTGAAAGTTGTCTTTTCTTGGTCTTCTTTTGCAATCCTCACCTGATGATATCCAAAGAATCCATTAGTGAAAGAGTAGATCTCACGCCCTGCAATGCCTTCCAAGATTTCTTCTATAAAGGGTGTAGGAAAAGGATCTATCACACATGCAACATTAAACTCCCTATAGTCCACACATATCCTTATCCTACCATCCTTCTTGATGCTAATCACCATAGGGCTAACCCACTCTGATTCCTCAATGGGCTCAATGATTCCAGATTTCAACATCTTATCAATTTCTTCCTTTACCTTAACACATAGATTAGGATTCATCTTGTAAGGCCTCTTCCTAACCAGGTGCACACCTTCCTTTAACTTGATCCTCATCTCACCCAAAGATGGATGCACCCCTTTCAACTCATGATAACCTCGTGGAAATAAATCCTGGAAGTCACGCAGTAGCTCAATAATTTTAGACACCTCCTGGTCAGACCAATAATCACCAATAATGGCCTCTTTTGGTTCTGCATCTATCCCAATGTTGAATTTCTTTATCTTCATAGGCTCATGATACGTGCATGCCTTCTCATTTGCACTATCCAAGACCTCATGCATACCCACAATGTGGTCAACATCCATATTCTCAACTTCTTCATCATCAATCATGTAAACCAATTTACCTTTTTCTTTTTCCAACTAGGCACACTCAAGTTGTACCTCATATGTTTCTTCCTCTTCATCAAAGTGTGCCTCTAAGTTCAATTCTCCAAACATGTCTAACAGGAGTTCTTCACCCTTTGAACTATCCCCCATTGTAAGGCACTTCATTATTTGTAATGTCTCTTGCACCACATGTTTAATACAAAAATATTCAAAGGTCTAAATCATACCTAAGGTCATCTCCTACCAATTAATTGTTGTCCTTGTTAATTCTACATGAACATACCATGTGCACGCATAACCACTGAAATTGGCGTAAAACTTATGTACCTAGAGTGATGGTGGCAAGGTCTCCGCCCTTTATCCGAGTCTCTCACACCGCTGAATTTTGTGTTGAGCATCCTTCCCATAAAAATCACAAATATTTGAGGGTACATTACTCCTAATAAACCTAGTAGAGAAGGCTATTCTCACTTCTCACCACTCCAAAAGATGATCCCTATGTGTAGTCCACCACTTTGTGCAAATCGTATCACACAGGTATAAACTAGCATATTTCTTCTTTCTACCTGATCTTTCCACTGGGCTTCCATGGCACGTAGAAATACCTTTGTATTTCCTTCACTAGTATACTAAGGTATCTAGTTAATGCCCAAGCACCTAACCATGTGTGGTCTAATGAAACAAGTAATTGTATTCTTGATCTCGCGTCCCACCATTTCATACATCTCATGTGCCCAAATTGTCACATACAACACTTGTAGTATCACTCATGGACTGTGCATCATCCCATTGAATAACTCCTTCCTTTGATGGCTCAAGTACTTCAAGATCTCTAATGGTGTGCATATAAAAAATTTCAAATATTCTTCACTCAAAGGTTCTACATAAGGTGCAGCCTTTCCGTCTATCAAAAGGAATAATCACGCACTCCTCCTTGTTCTCAAAACTAATATATCCTTTATTATAGTGTAGATCAACATTATTTGCATAACACCAAGGGCGTCTAAGTAATGATGGAAAATTGTCCACCTCTGTAAGCACCAAGACCTTAAATTCCCCAGTAAACTTTGCCCCTTGTATAGTAATAATGACATCCTTCAAGACTCCAATGGGCATGGCTTTAGTCCTATTCACCATAAACAAAAATTTGAATATGGTTGTAATGGTGGCCTCCCCATTTGATTCCATGTGTCCAAAGTGAGCACATTCACTTCTGCACCTGTATCAATCAAAATTTTACTCAACAGCCATCCGTCAATAATTACATTCAAATTGATCTCTTTGTCATAATCAAGACTATGAGGAGGTAAGTTACATGTAAGATATGTCTCTCACACTCAACTCTAGCATGTGGAATTTTCCCCCTCAACCATTCCCCAAATAAAGGAATAATGTTCTCTTGTCGCAGAATCTTACAAATCTCCTTCAAGTCATCAACATATTTCTGAGGGAGCCCAACTAATTTTGTCTTCTCTAGCTTCACGGTTGTTCTTTTAAGCATTATATCTCACCCTACAAATTTCTAGTAACTTCTATGGTTTCTTGATAAACTTCTTTCTGATGAGTAGGTTCTTGATACTTTGCATGAAATGCCTCCTCTTTTGCAATAATAGGATTTTACTTCAAAATTTCCCGGATGTGCGTAGCCTTAGCACGTGTAGTGACTAACACAAGAAACATCTCAAGATCAGGTGCTACCTTCGTCATCCACTAATCTTCCACAAGGCATTATATTCTAACCATTCTTGCACCCTTATCCTGCTTGTGCTTATTACTCAGGTGCTCATACAAATCCAAGAATTCTTCATAATTGTGGTTCTCTCCGCAAAAGCAATAAATAATGTTCTAATGGAATTCATGCCTATAATGATCAGGTGATCCATATGTGTAACATGTTCCATGAGGGAATTCACTTCATCCACCGCCATGACCTTGACCTCTAAATCCTTTATGGTAACCTCTACCGTGACCACTTCTATCGAGTTCCCTTCATTACGGTTTTGATTTTTACCTTGCTCCTTAGAATTATTTGCAACACCTGGTATGGCACACACCAAGATCAATAGTGTCATGAATCGATCAATCAATATACAATTCTATGTATCATGAGTGGTAGATCTACAAATATTATAATATCATGATATGCTCTTTCTTATTGCGCATTGTAACAAGGGGCACCTACTTAAATCATGATCCAAGTGACGATATCGCAGCCCCAGAACATAGTGCACACCAATTTAAGAGGGTAACTATCCTTGGTGTGTGCTTCCACCTTGCAAATTTTACATGAAATACCATTGTGCGACTCATGAGCTAAATTACTCTCGACAAATTTTCTAACTGTTTAGCCATAGATGCAATCTGCGCTTCTAGAAATGGGTTAACACATGTCTCTACACTTCTAGTTGCCTCAATGCATAGAGCTACTTCAAGCACCTCGCAAGGGTCTGTATAAGTCTTGTGTGAGACTACCCTTTTAAAGGTGTGATTGAACCTCCAAAAACCATTGAGCATGCTTTGACTCAAGTGGATGTCATAAGAAAAATTTGACAATAAAGTTTTAAAGTGGGCATCATACTCCCTTACACTCTCAGCCATGCCTTATTTGATGTCCTTCATCTTCTCGCTCAAACTTGGGTATATGAAATTCTTCTAAGAAGGCATCATGCAGCACTGTAATAGTCCACATAAGTCTAATTTGGATCATATTTCCTATATCAACTATGCGCTTGCCCTTGCAAAATAGTTACAAATTGGATTTCCTTATGCTATGGAGTTATAATCCCCTTAATGCACCATATTATCTCATACATATGCACATGTTCGGATTCCTCTTCAATTCCTTTGTACTCTTGTAGAGCAAAGATACATCTCATAATAAACTTTTTGGGGTTGGTGCGGATCAGTGCCCATAAGAACTAGAACTCCGTATTACCTCCTATGTTTCCTCCACCTCCATAACCACCAGATCCACTAGATCCCAAGCCACCTGATCCTCTTGATCCCCCTCCTATAATAGGAAATGGACCAGAGGATGTGATTCCCGTGTTCCAATAGTTATACTAAACTAAACTCCCATAGTCTATGAAGTTGTACTACTTCCAGACATAATACCAATGTTCTGCGCACCCATATTCTATGCTAATGATGGGCCGAAAATATACTTCCAACTGGATCTTCAAATAATGCAGATGATGATTGCACCACCATAGATGAATAATCTACCTGATTCACTCCTAAACTTGATGGTAAATTAACTCTATCTGCACGCTACTATACTACCCACACTAGTTTATTTACTAATGACTGTCGAGAAATTGGAAAACCAAACGCAAGAGCCAAGTTTCTAGGAGGGATCAAATGCACGCCCAAGGTCCTTGTAGTCTCAACTGCATGCTCTCATATAAGTTCGAAGAGGGTTCTCTGCCATGCTTACCTAAATGGGAGAGTTCTAGATGCTCTAACTCCATGTCTTCTACATGAGCTCCAAATCCTTCACAAGCCATCTCTCTCCATAATGCCATTCGTTCCACAACTTCACATTGTTTCTCCAAATCCCTCTCACACACCTCATTAAACTTAAGCCACATTTCTTATCTCTACCTTTCTTACCCGATATGTCATCTTTCACCACACCTGCTCCTGCCCCCATGCGTGGTGGAGTTTAGTTATCCATGGGACGTACTTCCAAATCCGAGTTACAATCAAAATCTTAATTACTAAAGGGTTAGTGCACAAATAAGATCCTCTAGGTTTGTGTAGGAACTAAATCGAGTAACCACCGGATAGGAATAAGTAGAAATTGTGTATTCCAAAATGTAGTTATTCAAAACACCACTCCACTAAACATCATGTAGATCCTAGAATTATTCATGTGTCTAAACAAGTGCTCTATAATTATAATTTCTCTTTGACATGTATGATACCAGCCACTCATAAAATCTATAGGAAAATAGGAAAAAAACATCTCATAGAGATCATGATACAAGTTCTGTTCAACCCACACGCATGCATCAAATTTAGGTCCAGTGTTAAATTTGTGAGCATACTCTTCCTCTAAATTCTCTAACCAATCCTCAATATTGGCCAAATTCAACCGATACGTCTTCATCATGCAACATCCTTACAAACATCTTGAAAAGAGTTCCCGAAATGGAACCAAAATGTAGTCTTATTATTTCACCAACAACCCAAGGCACATTGACACATCACCTGTGCAAACCTAAGAACTCACTTAAAGCACGCAAAGTTACCAAGTCCCTTTTTTATGGCAGATTGATCAAGGAGTTAGCATGATGAATGCATAACATTCTAGATCCATAATATTGATTCAAGAATAAATTATAACATGAACTAGATCTAGATCTTAACTATTATGCATGAGTTATTAAACAAGAATCGTAGTCAATTTTACAATACAAGATCCATGCTCGCTTATGTCAAAAACCAATATCCAGCCACAAAGATCCATTATATTAGTTTTTGCAAAAGAAAAAATCTTCATACATACATAATGATGGCACCATAAGTCATGCACACACTTAAACCAGCAAAGATAACTCTACTACCGAACCGACTCCTTAAACTCGTGCAAATCAATCCATATATATATAGGTAGTGGGGACTTGCCCTTCACTACTCATGCACTCTCCAAAAATATCCCACATGCTAGAAATATCCATGCATGTGTTAAAAGTCATCCACAAGAGCATGCAAGCTTGCTAATAATATATGATCTTATAATATGAATTGTAGATCTAATTCTATTAATATCCAAAGTTTTACATGTCTTCTTAACTTCCCTCGCATGAGCTCTGTCCTAGACTAGAATTTCCTTGAACTGCAAGTCTTCATGTTCTATTCTTATCTCCAAAACCTTGTTTGGTCACCACTCCAACCATTCATCTTCTAGTTCTACCAAAATGTGGCTAAGTGCTGAATATATTAAGCCCAGGCGTGAGTCTTCGCACGTTATATGTCCTACCTTTACGTGTGCCTTTATGCCTAACTCTCGTGCATCAAAACCCTTTTCACTTCTCATACACTGGTATCTTTCGGGGTCCAAAAACTTTATCAAAATCTTCATGCCTTTTCTTGTATGTATAGCAAACTATCAGAACCCTATTTTTTTACCATATATCAAATTTTTCACACCCTACGAGATGTTTCCTTTGACCCTTTGGTCTCATGGCTCAACACATCCTCATGAGAGTGCTCCCATTGAACCCTCTCCACATAGTAGTCTTTCCACAAAACATGTCCTGTAGGTGGTCCATGTTACACGTCCCCTACCAAGATTTTTCTTAGATTAATACCATCATTCCAAACTCCTACAACTTGGTCATTACATACTATAATAAAATTTTTGAACATCTTAAACCAAACATATCTAAAATAATCAAATCTCTTCAATCCATTGACCAACATAGTCGATCATTGGCTTGAGGGGGTAATAATATCACAATATCCTTATCACAAAACTGGGGCATCCTCGCACTATTTTTTATCTCGCAACCTATGCCTACATGTAGCTCAACAAAAAGGGGCAAATGTAGACACCCATTTTTGATGCGGGAGCATCACTCCTAGGGATAGTATAGTTTTATTTAGTAAAATTTTGGATTGTGTAGGTCTTAGAGGTGTCATTAGAGGGTTATATTTGTCATTATATGGTCCTTTTTGGACTTTAGAGGTTCAAAATTTGAATTTGGAGTTTCCCTCCATTTTGGCTTATTTAAAAATTTGAATTCTCTAGAGCCAATTTTGGCTTTTTAGGCTATTTTAGAGGATCATAATTTTTCTTTCAAGAATGCATTAGTTGGGTTAGGTCATAATTGAGTCTCCAAGCCTCATTAGGTTGATAATGTGCTATTATAACTCTTAATCTTGTTTTAAGTCCTTCTTCTTAGATAACTCCCTCATATGACTTGGTCATAAATCCATGGTGGACAGCTATGAGAAAACACTTAGAATGGAGAAGGTATAAAAGGTATTGTAACTATTCAACCATCATTGATCAATTAAATTAAAAAGGTCCTGGAGCTCCAAAATTTCAAAGATAGGGTATGAATGTTCCTCACTATTTTTCTAAACTATGTATTTCATTATATAGTTTGCATGAATGTTTTTAAGAAAAACTAGGGGTGTCTCAACGAATACGCATTTACACGAATTCATTGGTACCATATTTGATGAGAAGTCACTAAGGAATTAGATGAGAGAGTGTAATGGAAATATTGTCTTTTTGTTATCTTGTTGTATGCATACAGTTTACAAATGAGTTTGTACATGAATTACCATTCTACAAAGTGGTCATAAAACTCGAAGGCATTAATTACTAGTAAAGGTATTTAGAATGCATCTTGTGTGGATTATTGTGTGAGCAACTTACTAGTTTTTTACATCAAGAAGAGTAAATAAGTTGATAAAGTTTGATCCTAACGGTTATAAGTGCCTTGCTGAACCAAGACCGAGATTGAAGAAGAAATATGTGATACGGAAGGTGGTATTTAATGCTATAAGTGAAAGGACACATGCTCAAAACTATTAAGAAGACTCATACCCTTCTTAA
This sequence comes from Taxus wallichiana var. yunnanensis, assembly GCA_018340775.1. Taxonomy (NCBI): domain Eukaryota; kingdom Viridiplantae; phylum Streptophyta; class Pinopsida; order Cupressales; family Taxaceae; genus Taxus; species Taxus wallichiana. The sequence continues at coordinate 710,459,955 of CM031244.1, forward strand.
AGATTACAGAGATGGTATAGTGGCTCGATATGGTATCTCGTGACAAAACCATCGAAAAAAAAAAGTGGAAAATGGTCTCAAAATACACTTCCACGAAAAAATGATGATTGTTGGTAAGTTAAAAAGGTCCTAGTAGCTTTGTGTATACCTTTTTGAATTTATTAGAAGTATTATTAATCATTTTCAAGTAAATGGTAGAGGAATCTATGTCCTTAGGTTCACAATGTAGGGTTTACTAGGGTTTATAGAAATTTAAACAATTGGAGGACTTAATCTCCACTTCAAAGGAAAAAAACCTTAAGATATCACCTGCACTATTCCCTAATTAGGAATCTAGTGGAATTTTTCTATAAGTAGCTCACACCTGAAATAAAATCTTGACAGTTGGCTAGAGGGTATTGTAAGTGAAGGCAATGAAGCCTAATTAGAGGCTTAAAGTTGAGATTTTCAAGAATCTTTCCCAAAGAAGGTGGTTGTGAAATTTTGAATATAGATTAATAACCCAAATTGGTATTGAAAAAGTTATAGGGTTAGTTTATTGAAACATTAAATGAAAATATATATCACATTTTGAATAGTGGTAGGATTGTTAGAAAGACTAGGCTTGGAGAGCCGAGTTATGAAGGAAGTAGGAGAAGCTTTAGGAGTTGGATAAAATATAATTACCCACACATCAAACTCATTAAAGGGTATTCAAAACTATTAGTAATTTCTTCATAGTCCTTGTAGATTATTCTGTCACACATATCATTCCATTAAATGATGTTCTCAAGAAGCAAAATGAGCAATTTTTGTGAAAGAGACTAAGTTGATCAATTTTTGTGGTTTCCAAGGACTAAGATGGTTTAGATAGGTGGAGTGAGAGATGGAAAACATGAATCTAACTTGAATGCATTGTTTTAAGTCAATCATATTTTTACAACATTGGTGTTTCCTAACATTGGGAATGACTATATTTTGCATAGTTAAGATCTGAATAGGAGTTGATTGTCTAATTTCTCTTGATTGAGTGAGTGGAGTTACTAGATTCTCTGCATCAAATTTTCACCCCTATGTGACCCAACACACATCAACCAAATTATCATTACCTATCTTATTATCTTTATCCTAAGTATCATATAATTTACCTTCATAAATCATATTTACTTGTGTAAAAACCCATTTACCCTCCTTTAATCACTCAAAATAACCTAAACATATTTTACCACACTTATCCCAACCCCTAACCTCTTAAAACTCAAATTCCCAAGCTCCCACCATTTCCCAATAGCCTAATATCTTGGATGGAAAGTGTTTTTAACCATTTGCCATTATTCCTCTTGTTAGTTGCGGTAAAAATTAATGGTGATCTGTGATTGCCACCGATCATTGCGTATGTCATCAATTCTATTTAACCAAGCTCTGTCTTGCTTCTCCGATTAGTCACAATCTACGTGAAAGGACAAATTTCTACACCTATAGATGAAATCATCATGATTCAAATCTATCGGCATCTTGTTTCTAAACCTATCAAGACCCGTAGAATCTGTAAAATCATTGGTCAATAGATCTATCACCTCTAAAAAATTACCAAGGTTAATACCCCCTTCTTCATCATTTTATCATCTTATTTTATGAATATATATATATATATTGTAATCAGTATCCTCATGCATAACCTTGTCATTAATATTCCTCTCATTTAATCATTTAGATCACGTATAAAATACTTATGATATTCACAGGATCGTCATCGACCCCGATCACCATTGATCAGCCCTTTGGCCTTAGCTCCTTCCATTTAGCTTCCTAAACAATCCCAAACCTCTGTTTTTAGAACCCTATAGGCTTTTAGATCCCCTATAGCCCATCTTTGTATTGTCAAGCCTCTCTGTCTTTTATCAGTGTCTATTTTATCAATCCTTTTATCGGAGAAAACATTTTCTACTTGATTGTTGTCAATACCTTATTGTCATCAATCGGTTTCCATAGCTCTTTGCCTTATCTTTTCGCCTCATAAACACATTTGAATATTTGTTTATGAGTTTCTGAACTCTAGACTCTTCATAGTTTTCCTTTGTAGCATCACTTTCCTTCTTACATTCATTTCTGTCTGTTTTATTCATACTTTATCAAAATAAACATTTTGTCTCAAATCACCATCAATCTATGATCATCATCAATCCCTATCATTTATAATCATTTTAGCATATCCTGCATTTTTATCAATCTGATTTTGATCTAACAAGTTATTTGTAAAAATGGATCTTACAGAGACATATATGATCTTTTGATCATCCAACAACCATTCATGCAGGGAGCAGTTTAAAATCCTCCATAAACTCACCTTATGCGTCATCACATTCACACCAAAATTTGAACATTGAAGAGAAGTTCAAGATCCTCCTAGAAATATGAGAAGCAACTGAGGATTTTTGGTATGACTACTTTAAGGACTTCGAGATTTCCATGACCCTCACTTGGGCCACTTACAAAGCTGAACAGGATCTTCCTATCCATCTTTAATTCTAAATTATTTTATCATCATATGTCTTATTATCATTGTCAAATCAACTTAATTATATCAAATGATTTGACACCCTTTAAGGAATTCCCTTTGGATTCTCGGGATTGTCACTTCTGAGCAACTCGCTATCATATTTGACTAGTACCTCTCTATTTGGTTGTCTTTGTTTATAGGTATTCTCACTTGGTGAAAGGTGGAGCATTATCACATTGTCCACATTTCATCATCCGTAAATTGTGATTGTCGACACGGGTATCGGTAAACCCTGCTCATTTGAGTTTTAGGTACTTTCTATATTTATAGCACTAAACTGAAAACTACCTTAAACAATTGAATAGGAATGAAGCACGCTGTTCCCATACACCATGTATTGTATAATTTCTTATGAATATAAAATGTGTAAATTTGAAAGGGAATTAAGTACTCATGCTCCCACATTCTCGTACCAAAGTGTTGTAAACTCTAGTTTTTAATGTGTAATATGTCCCCTGAAAAAACATGTTAAAACCTAGATTTTCTAGAAAATTTTGATTTGGATGCCAAAAATCCACCCGTGATGGTACTATATATTTTGTATAGTAACATATATCATTTCCATACCTATTATGTGGTTTTTCCTTGCAAAAGTGTTGTAAATAGTTTATATAATTTGTTTCTCATCCTTTTTCATATATAGGTTTTTCTTTTTAGTAAGTATTTTATATCATGTAATATGTCTATGTACGTGAATTGCATTGATATTTATGTGATAACCCTATTAAATGTCATCTCTTTTTAGGTGAGTGAGATTAATTAGGATGGAAAATAATACAAAAAATTCCATTGTGACTATGGAAAAATGGAAAAAATCATTTAAAATATTTGTAAATGTAAAGGTGAATCTTACCTAATTTTCTAATTTAAAAAAAAATTGAATTTCAATTTTCCTCTTCAGTTAGATTTCATTTGTCTAATATATTGATGGTATGAAGTGCATTATATGTATTTCTTACTTAACCAAAAAAATTGAATAATGAAATTTGGACCCATTTTCCCCAATCATTCCTAGGATTAAACCTTGACCATTGATCCATTGGCCACATGTCATCATTTCATGTAATTTCAGGAAAACTCATGATATCTCAATCCTTCTTCATAAATCCTACTAGAATTATATGACCTCCTTCTATCTCTTATAATGTTTCAACATCTTATGTTATTTTGGCTTTGAAGTCTCTGCCTTAGTCTTTCTTTACTTTGAAACTTTTCAACATTCTTTCAAAAGGTGTCCCATGAAGCCTTTCCTCCAATATACTAAGAGATATTTTTTCTATATATACACATATGATTTTCACTCCTTGGGAAATGTGGGATAATTCGTAAAGTAATAATTATATATGCCTCTCGTTGTCAAGGCTCAAAATGATTATTAGTTAAACCAATTAAAATTGATATGAAACCAATACATTTGTATGGCTTAAATGGTCTCAAGAATTCCTTAATTAAATAATATCATATATAATAGAATCTATATTCTAATTTTAAGCTTAGATAATCCTTTAATTGAATAAACAACTATTTGAATTATTGCCTTTAATATATTTGATCATATCAACACACACACATACATATACATCTATGCATACACATGCATGCATGCATACATACATGTGTGTGTGTGTGTGTGTGTGTGTGTGTGTGGCGAATTTAATTAAATTTCATGTTTTCCCTCTAAAATGTTGGCAATTTTGATCCAAGGGAAAAAATAATTCATGGTGATCCAAACATGTTTTAAAATCTTAGTATGTCTATTTAAAGGAAATCCATTAAAAAAGCGTATTTATATTAGAATTCATTTGGCTATGTGAATGATAAATAGTAACATTTGTGATTATTTTTGGTGAATCTTAGGCATGCATATGGTGTCCAAATAGCCAAATGGGACTTTCAAAATATCCGAAATATCCAAATTATGAATATTACCCACTAAAATTTTCCTTGGCCATAACAAACTTGATTGTCATGATTGTATTTGGTGCATTAATAGAGAATAAAAGGAATATCCTTAATATTATAAATCCAAGGGTATCCTAGAAGCATTTGCATGTTGTAATAGTATCAAAAACTAAGAAATATATATCCATAATGTTGGTATCCAAATTTGTTCTCCCTTTCAATCCAAGCAGCAACACAAATTGGATGTGGAGCTTAGAGGCAGATAGATCATAGTGTGTGTCGTTTTGTAGCCGGGGATGAGATCTAACTGGCCCTTTGTTACTCAGATTTGTGGAGAGATGGATAGCACCTTTAAGAGGATTTGACTTTTCCTCACTACTTTAGGTCGTGCCTCTTCGACCAAGGTGAGAGGACCCTTAGTGTAACCTTTGTTTGATGAAGGATATGGAGATATCCTTCTTTTGCATAAATTCTATGAAGAGAACCTCAGGAAAATATGGTCAATACTCCATGATTTAGCTCTTAAGAGTTGTCACTTATAAACGATGGAGATACTTTCAACACAAGGCTAAGGTTACTAAAGACATTAAGAAATCCTGATTGTTTTGCATATTTTTACAAGTAGATTTTGTTCCTTTGTTGATACATAGGGAAAATAGGGGTAATTCAAGGTGGATTCATGGTTTTGAATGATTTTGGTGGGAGATGAAGTAGGATAAAGTTGATTATACCAAATATTTGAAGGGACTTCACAACAATGAACAACTCAATAATAGAATACTTTAGAATAGCAGTTAAGACTTTCCTTCAACCAGAAGGTGTGCTTCAGTGGAGGCCCATATCAGCACGTTTTCACATAATCTTTGAGACTCTAACATGAAGGCTCGAATTGAAAGACTCAATTAAACACCAAAGTCTCTGATCAATCACGCCTAAGGTACACCCAAAGACTTACAGACAATCTTTATCAACAAATGAAAGTGAATTGATTTTAAACTTGTTTATCTCATCCAAGATGAAGGCTCTTCTTGAAATGAAATTACAAATACCATTAAACTATCAAATGGACAAGACCCTATGTGATTTCAAAAATATTTCAAAGTAAGATTGCAATAGGAATGAAAGAAACTATTTACGAGATACTTTGAAACGAAGTAGACACAAATTGCTAGAGATTTGACACAAATTAATTTCAAAATTGCTTAAATTCATTAAAAGGGGAAAGCTTCCAAAGAAATCGTAGTGCTCATCAGTGGCTATACATTTTTAACCAACTTGACAAGATAGAAAATCTAACACAAAGGAAATTAACTAGGTATCTCATACGGGCTTCTTAGAATAAGGATTTCTCAAATTTTCTCTTAGGAATTCAAACTCCGACCATTTGCAAGAGTAATCTCATTGCATTTATACATTTTCCTCGACCAATTTCCCCCAAAAGAGTAACCTTTGCTTGTTACCAATATGTTTCAAACAACGACGTTTAACAAATTCAGATCCGAAATATTCCAGGTGGACCAATTGTGAACTGATCACATTTCTTGGGCCCTCGACTAATGACTAGGATGCCATGCCACAACTTTTCAGATTCCTTTTAATCATTTTGATTTTGTCATGCGAGAAATTCCCTTTTAATAATTTTTTGGAGCCTCTACATAGCTAGACTTGACAAGTCATCCCTTTTTGCTCTTGAGGCAACGCCTTTTTCACCTTTTGTGCCTACACTTTCATCATTTCATCCCTTTTCCCTCTCTTTCCTCTGTAATTCTGCCCAACGATCTTTTCCTCTAGTAATTCCCGTCTTTGTGAGTGCCTAAGTAATTCCCACTTCAAAATATTGACCTTAACAATCCTTGGACTCACAATTTAAGTTTCAAATCCATTCAATGGCACCTTACAGATAGAGATGACAAGGAATTTCATCAAAGAACGATGAAAAACAGTGTGTATTCATGTCTCCAGGAGTCTTGGAGAAAAAATGGTGGAAAAATAGGTGAAATGCATAGCAACTGTTGATTTTGCCCCTTTTCCACTTTATATCATAGTCGTCCACATGTTTCCTTGGCACAACTGCAAAGGAGAAGCACAGAGGCAAGTCCCAAACAAGCGTGAGCCTTCCACGTACCTTGGGCCCAAAAAAAACACCTTTTTGCCTTTAAAAGTCTCCGTGTAAAAAGGAGCCAGCATAAGCCTCCACGTGTCTTAATGGCACATTTTTAGATGGTCCTCAAAAGCACATACCCCAAACAAGCGCGGGCTCAACACGTGTCTCAATCCGGCAGAGTCTATTAAAAAGTTGAAGGTTTAGTGGAAGGCACCATGTGTCTAGGGTCCGAGATAGTTTCCTTAGGCCGTTGAAAATTCCAAGCAAAGGGCAAAGTGAGCGGAAGCCTCCAAGTGTCCTCCTGGTGCTTCTTCAAAATAAAACTTAGGGGCCGGTCCCCAAACATGCGTGGTCCCTCCACGTGGACAAGTTTTGGGTTGAAGCGAGCCTTAGAGTTTTTAGAGTGCCCTGCCGAGCCGCATCCAACCAAAAAGGGCCACATTTCCACTGATGCAGAGATGTAAATTTGACGGGGAAAACACACCATCAAACCGTAAAAATGTAGGAAAACCACCATTTGAGCCCAAAGATGAATTTTTCTTCAAGGACAAAGAATTTGGAAATGTTATAAGGTTCAAACATGATCCTCCAAGCTACATCCAATCACATTTCCTTAGGTATTTGGGACAAAAAATGACAGGGACAACAATACATGACTGTGGAAAATGGAAGGAAAGGAACAACCCGAGTTTTACGCCTAATTTATAGACTCCTTTAGATGGATAGAGAAACGAAAAAAATTCTGGACCTTTAAGTGATCTTTGACCAAGGAAGGGACTGATCATGGCAACCAAATGGAGGACAGAGTCTTCAAGCACCAACTCGGGAGATAGAAAACATGACAGAGGCTACAAACTGAGGAATTTCAATGACAAACGGGGCGAGACTAATTTGAGCACCAACACATAGTATTGGTTCCTATTGTAAGGAGGAGAATAATGTGTGTTATAGATGAATTGGGAGATTGTGCATTGAATTGGACATGGTCTTTAGTATAGCCCAAATAAATGAACAATGTAAGAGTGTGTGTGTTATTTCTAGCAATATTATTAACCATGACACTATGAATAGTATGTTATTGGAAAAGGATCAAATATAAATCACCTTATAATTAGCATCATCATAAAGTATTTTATTATCATCAAATGCAATAATTTGTCTAGGAGGTGAAGAATAAATAATGGTGCTGATAATATAATCAAGTGGATGATCATATGTATCAGGAGGGGATTGTGTCTTATATGTGTGATGCACCTTATATTAATGCTTAGATTATGAATTGTGATGATTAGGAAGTGGATCATTGAAGATCTTAAGCTTAGGATTATCATTGACTTGTGGCTTGGATTTATCAAGAGGAGAATAAAATGCAATAGCATTTATATCAATTAGATCTTAGATAGTATGTCAAAACCTAAATTTCATTATTAGACTACATAATACATCTATGATAGTCATAATAGGAACTAATTCTAAATATTTTCCTTGAGACTTTCTTGTTTCAACCTCAATGGGGAGGGATATATATGAGGTTACACTAAAGTAAAAATTTTAAGATCACATATGGGGAGAGGGAAACCATGTGAATTACCTTTTAGGAGGATCTTGTAGTTGAATATTTGTAGATTGATAAATTTGATTAATAACTCCTTTATATTTAGAATTATTTTCATTGGGGTTGTCTTTGTAATTATATTTACTGTAAAATTTAGGTGTAGATGCATTATACTAGGTAGATGCGTACTTAATATTGTTCAATACTAATATTTTGACCTCTCTTTCTTTCAAAGTGTGAAATATCTCATAAAAGGATAAAAAATTATCTAACATAATAGATTATTGCATAGGAGATAAAATACTTTGAGTAAATATCACTGAAGCTTATTGTAGATACAAGTATGTTGTTCATTTTGGTAAGCATTATTTAATAGCACAAGGTATAATCATTAATTGGTTTATTAGATCCTTATTACTTTTTGTCCATTTTAGCATAGAAAACCTTCCAATATTGATGGAGAAGTGGGATAGAAATTGATTGGCCAATGGATTGAATGCTTTTATGAATTGATTAGGTAGATCATAGAACCATTATAGAGCATAATCCTTAATATTTCTAGGAAATATACTACTATGAGTTTTGTAATTGTAAGTATAGTATATTCAAGAGTCTCAAATGTGTTGTCTAGGATACCCTTCGAAAAAAGGCATTTTCGGTGGGTCCACTAACTCATCTGAACACACAAAACCACCTGGAGATATCTGAGAGAGTCCTATACATGATCTAATCATAAAAATATGAAAAATAATAAATTATGGACCTGTTTGAGCAATATCTCTCCAATCAACTTCAAACTAGGGTTTTAGGAGGGTTTTTGAGTTGTTTTGGTGTTAATGATTGTTCATAAAGATGTGGACCTTAAAATAATGCCAAAAATTATTATCTAGGACACATACCAACATGTCTCAAATATCTTAGGTTCCCATGTAGAATATTAACGTACCAACGAGCATCACAAAGTTAACTTACAGTTGGGAAACACCACTTTCAAGAACTCACTTTTACCAAAAACTCAATATCTTGCAAAATATTCCAAGCCATGACCTGAAATTTTGTCCACATACCTGTATCAACATGAAAAACAACTTCACATACTCATCTTTTCATACTAGTACTAAAAAATGATCAAGCTACCTGATTAGGATAGGAAATTCTCAAGGATTCCTTTAGGTTCATACCTCAAAACCAACTTTCATATTTTATTCTTCGATCTATAACCTCAAAAATTCATCAACATGCCTAGAACAAAATTTTACAGCTCTAAAAACATTCAAATGCTCATATTTACCTTGGAAACTGAGACACACACCTCATTAGGACCTGATTTCTTCATCTTACCTTCAAATTCTCTCTCTCTCCAGTACTCTAAATAAATTGACAAACAACCGACATCCACCATGCATACCTTGGAAACAATATTATGAATCATTTGAAATCAATTACAACTCACAAAAACTCTCCATGTCACTCTCTAGCATCAATGAGGCACAATCTCCATTTTAACATCAACCATGCATAATACTATCATCTTGATATCAATGACAACACTCCAAACTCACCTTGACCAACTTAACATTAATGAAAATTTCTCAATAGTTTCATCTAACGAATTTATATTGATAAAGTGATCACGTATGTAAAAATATCTTCTAAACTTACCAATCCTATCGGTATCATATTCCCTTTTAGTTGTATACAACCGTCTTGATCATCCTCGTATTCAATTCCTTCCTCATCATTTAGTGAGAGGGAATCTATGTATCATGCTTCACTTCCCTCGATATATAATTTCTTGAATTTATCCCTTTTCTCAAGGAAGGAGATAATATTCTCATCATTATTTAATATCTGCTAATTCTCAAAATTGTCAAGGATGTTGGGATGCAAGATAATTTCAATGATATACCTTTCCTAATCAAATTTTGTATATGGTACAAGGAGAGATATAAATACTTACAAGTGATCCACTCTCGTATTGTTATCCATTAATAAAAATTTATTTATAAGGCTTCAAATATTTAATTGAGTCTCATAAATTGTTTCTATAGTGCTTTAACCTCTCATTCTTTACCTAAAAATGGCTTTTGACTTGTTTGACCAAAATTTCTGCAAACACCTTGATCTCTAATATTAGTGACTCCAATTCTCTTTTATTATTGCACGGCCAAGAAGAAATTTTTCATACTCAATTGTATTTTTGGTATTTAGAAACTTTAATTTATAGGAGAAAGGATGAACTTTCCCATCATGTCAAATAAGCACCACGCCAACTCTAGAACCAAAGGTAAAAGAACAACTCCCATCAAACTCTAAAGTCCATATGTCATTTGGATCTTCATGAGTAACCATGGAATGGCCAAGCTTTTTATCTAACATGATCATGTAGTTCTCATGACCCATATCTTGGTATAATATTTCCACTATATGGTCATCCCATTTTTGTACAAGATATATTTTCTTTCCTTTTTTGAAGTAATTTTTCATTTCTCCCTTCACTAGAATTAAAGCACGTGACTAGTCCATTTTAATTTCTCCCCCATCTCAAAAAAAAAAAAACTTATTCTTAATGATATTTTAGAATATTGATTTCTAAAATAGTGGTTTTATCTCTTTTTAAGGAAAATCCATGAATGCCACTTGAGCATCTTTGATTCGCCCAATCAAGGGTACTTTTTTAATTTCCATGGAATAACATGAACCAAAAGCTCTTATGAGAGTTAGGCCAAGAGCATGAGTTAATGGGTAGGCATTATAATGTCAAATGCCCCATAATCAATTATATAATTACTCAGTTATGACTTCCAACTAACAATGTTATCTAGAAAGACTCAAATTTCTTGATGTGAATGGTGATGAGGCTAGAATATTTCATGGAGGAGGATCTTTGGGACTTATAAAATTTCCTTTTGATGATTTGGCAATGTGAGTTGTTTTCAAATTGTTTTCTTTCATAAATTTTACCAATCTATCAAATTGATTAGGTTGGGTTTATTAAAAAATTTCTTCCAAAATATGGACTTTATATTTTTATGTGATCAATTATATTAAAAAGGATGAAGAAGAAGAATCCTTTGAGGCAATGAGAATGAGAGTTTTAATATTTTAATTTTTGGAGGCACAATATCATTAGAAGCATAAGAAGTAGGAGGAAAATTACTTTTTTGTTTGTAGAAATGGGAAGAAGAGGGAGAGGAGACCCTTTTCGAAATGATAGGTATTGTTTTCGGAGACTCCTTAGCTTTTTCTTTCTTATCTCGGGTAAGTAATATCTTTATTTGTAGTTAGCTAAGATCTTATAATAACAACATAGAATTAGTTGTTCATATCTTCCACTATTTCATCATATTCATCCTCTTCAAATTTATAATAGTCAATACCAATATTAAAACACTCTTTGTTTTCATCAACCTCTTCTTCTTCAACTTCTTCAATTTCTTCTATTTCTTAGATTTCCCATACTTTGCAGTGGTTAGGGCTTTCACCGGATGAGATTCAATAGAAAGTTTAGGTTTAATAGTTGGTAGACAATTCCTTTTTCCAAAGTTTCTCCTCGGCACATTCTTATATAGGTTGGATGGAATATGTTGTGACATTTACTTCTTCAAAGAAATTAAATCATCATTAATTTCAAAACAAATCGATTAGAATTGTCCTCACTGAAATTTTGCGTTGTATTTTTAACTAGCCCTTCCTTCAATGTCCTTGACATGATAATATCATCTTCCACTCTGATATCAAAACTTTAATCTTCATCTAGGTTTGGAAATCGGGCCCTTTGTAATGCAAATCTCACTTTTTAAATTTGAACATTGATATAGAAACACTTCTAATTTTTAGCAATTAGTCGAACAACAACAAGGATATTATGTACAAGTCTATTGAAATTTTTACAAATTCCCTCATAGGTTCATAGGGTTCCTTTTCAACTATGAGTTGTGCCCAAGTGGGCATGGGAATCTTCTCGTTGGCTTAAATCTAGCTTCAAATTTTCTTTTCATAGTATCCCACTTGGTGATACTACTAGATGGGAGATGATAAAACCATTTAATTGTGTTGTGTTACAAGATCTCAACAAAAATTATGACTGAGACATATTCGTGAGTGACTCCCAATACTCTACATGCAAGGTAGAATGCCACAAGGTGTTCATCAAGGTGTTGTTTCCCATCACCTTTGAACTTTGGAAAATTCTTACAGATTCCCTTGTGAAAGTCATGAAGTGGTTAAGACAAAGCTAGAGGCCCAATATTATGTCCTCACACGATTGGTGTCTCTATATTGGGAAAGATAGTTTGTAAAGGAAAGAGACTCCCCGATAGAGTCAAAGCTTCAATCATATTAACCTAGATATGAGAGATTGTCTTTCATTTATTTGGTGAATACTTTTAGAACTTTAAATTTTCCTATCTTCTCTAAAGATGATTTGAAATAATGTTTCTACTATAACATGAAGGAATAATCTTCTAATCCTTGTGCTTTACTAGTTCCATTGAATCTTCTTTTCGCTATCTTAGAAAATATTTACTTGTCTAGGGGTAGCGAGAACAAGGAGAGGGATGGGAATATTTGGAATAATAGGAACAGAAGGGGCTATAGGAGAAATTGTAACTATCGTAGGAATAACTTGAGCTTCTATTCTTTTATTTCTCCTTATATCTTGAAATCTCCTTATTTCGTGAGTGTGATCGATCGTCTTCTTTGTTCAACACATTATTAACAACAACACAAATCATGTAAGAAATTGTCCTTAATTATTCTAAAATATATTATTGATAATGAATAAAATATAAAAGGTCAAGTTCGAAGCGAAATCGACCATTTATGTTCATTTGACACGATAATACAATTACTTCTATAAACTCTTCTTGCTAATTCAATATTATTTCAAATTAAATTCTCCTCAACTTTGTTACATTTCTTTCTTCCTCTTCCAATACTCTATAAGAAATATTTACATGAGCTCTATTTACTTTGCATTCCTTCAAATGAAGCTTCTCAAATCATCGAGATATCTTTTTGAGTACCTTGTATTAAAACGAGATTGGGTTGTTGAACAAGAAGATGACCTTAGAATAGGTCATCACAAAAATTTATTGTTTGGGAAAAGAGGCGAGTAGAATAGATCTCTCGAGACTACTCTTACTACAATGTGTCTACTTCTTCTTTGAGAAATCCATTATGCATCATCTTGCTTGCAATATCAATTTTTTATGCATGTTTATTATTACAAGTAACTTTGTGATATTGATTTTCACTAGCGTGATTAACCCACGCAACACTTCTAATATTCGAAGCAATGTCTTCTTGTGCCACCCTAAACTAGTCAAGATTTGGTTAAAGGATAGGAGCCTGAATTTAGGGAATACTCATAAGGATGATGGGAAATAATTTAAAATTATAGATGTGCTCCATGGTGGGAATCAAATTATTATTGGTGGGAAATTTTGTATTTGACAAAACACCTAGTTTGAGGGACTAAAATTCCCTCCTCTTTAATGGGGAGGTTCTTGTACACACCCAAATGTGTACGTGTTACATTGTCAAAAATGATTTTAAAAGTCCCAAATAATGATTCATGTCTTTTCCAAAGGTGTTTGAGCCCCTTTACCTCTTTGTAGTTCATATTTGTAGCTTAGATTACCTTACTTAGCCATTTCCTACTTTTCCGTGGCTTTCTGCATCATTTTTCCTTAAGTTTTGGCCTCCAGATTACACAAACTCCGCCCTACCAGGTGGTGGTTATGTGATCACTACCCTATTTGGGCGGAGATTGTGCAACCGCTGCCCTACTTGGGTGGTGGTTACGTATCTAACGCCTTGTGCGAGACCCGGTGGTTTAGTGAGAATAGACCAAAACTTCCCAGGTGTGATTTGGACGCGTGTTAACTCACTTAAGTTCACCTAGCGCACGTTTCTTGGTCAATTTGGCTGATTTTAAGCTTGATTGATTTGTATCAACCTCCTCTTCCACTTCTAATTGTTGATTGAGATTTAAATTGCCCCTCCATGTTGTGATGTGGCATCCCATTACTACCAAATGGCTTAGACCATTTCCCAACCTATGTTCTATAAAACCAACGCTTCTTCTGAAAGCAAATGGCCAGAGATTTTTATTGTGATTGCATTTTTATGTTGCTGAAATCTTGCTAGAGACTACATAACCAAGCACTATTCTCTTGCATTGTTCTTCTTCTACCTGCATTGTTACCAGACCACTTACAAGCCACCATTGCTCCAACACCTTCTTCTTTGCTTCTTTTGCATTCCTAGCTTCCTGGACTCACGTGAACATTGAAGATTAGAAAAGATAACTGAGGGGACACAAGAGTAAACCACAACTATCTTTCCTCAACACTACGAATTCTAGGTTGGGGTTGCAATTGGATTTCCTTATTTCTTCAATTATTTTGAATCTGTATGCACATTACTTACTAGAGTAGAAAATAATTTCCATTTCAATTGTTACAATAGATAGATCAAATATTATAGCTTCCATTTCTTTTGAAAAGCTTCAGTGATAGATAACTTCCCTTCCTATCCTTGTGGGTTTGCAAGGGAAGTGTGTCTAGAGGAAATCTTCTACATTAATTTAGAATCAACTGTAATATCATTTCATTTATAAAACTTCCATTGAATCCTTCTTTACTTTTTTCAAGGAAGTTGCAAGGGAAGAAAAGCTTCTGAGAAGATTTGATTTCTTCCCGTGCCTCGAGGAAAAACAAAGGATTCACATCCACAATTACATTTTGGAAAATATTTATTTTATTAGGATAGATTAGATATATTGTTGCACAGATAAATAGTTACATCCAATTGTTTATTTGTTTAGGATCTTTTAGTTAAGTTAGAAGCAATTTCTTCATTTCTTCTATTTTATTCCAGAAAGTTCAAAAAATACAAAAAGATTAGTTTAAATTAGATTAGATTGTTTATATTGCTTCATTTCTTCTATATTGGAAAATACAAAAACATAGTTTAGTTTTATTTATTTAGATTAGCTTGTTGTTTGCTTTCATAGTTAATTTGCACAAATTCAAACATGTGCACATTCAAGGACCACAACAACCTAGAGAAGAAGTTTATGATCCTAGATTCTTTCAACCAAACACAACTTATCTTGAGACTAACATTGATACGGGTCTTCGGATTATGGTCTTTCGATCTTCACCACTTCCACCCATCACAATCACACAATTAAACGCCTTTAGCGAAGAAGGCGACAAATTCTATAAATTTTGAAGGAACCACTGGCGTAACTAGTGCCCATATCCCCCTCATTTGTCCTTATTCATCCGTTTTCTCTAACATTTCATGACCTTTTCAAGAAATTTTTAAGAGGTGAACGAAGGAAAATTTCTATGTATTTCACAACCAGTTGAGAGAGTTTTGCACACAAACATTGATAGACTCTTATGTCTTGATATTATTCTTGACCGTACCATCACACCCATTCAAGTTAGAGAGGATTTTATTGCCCTAGACGAGTAGATCCCTTTAGTGCCCATAGAGAAAATTAAATTACCCTGATAAATAGTTGTCCACATTCACCCATTTTACGAGTATACCACACATTCTCTCTATTCCACTCCATATAGCCATTCG
The DNA here is from genome assembly GCA_018340775.1 of Taxus wallichiana var. yunnanensis. Classification (NCBI taxonomy): domain Eukaryota; kingdom Viridiplantae; phylum Streptophyta; class Pinopsida; order Cupressales; family Taxaceae; genus Taxus; species Taxus wallichiana. The sequence continues at coordinate 710,475,660 of CM031244.1, forward strand.
TTCATTCCACGTCGCCTATCCTGACACAACCTCGGGAGGTCGAGTGCGCCTAGAGGTCACGTGGTTATTTTCAGTCGTATAAAGTGGTGAACCTAATGTGAAATACTAGTTCTTTCTCATTTCTACTTTCATTCATATCTTTCATCCATCCTTCTCCTATCCCATTATTCTCTGGTATTTATATACCCCCCGAATATGTCGGTCAAGATTACAAAAACCTATTTTAGGTCTTGAGGCTTATTACCGCCAAATCAGCATACCACAATCACCCTCATTATCAGGGTGGGATGACAATTATTCTTCCAACTTACCTTCACCTCACACTCCTCTTCCATAAGGCACCAACAATAATTCATTTTTTAGGATTGAGGAGATCGGACGGTCGAGTTCTCCAACTTGAACGATATGACATTCACTAGAGAATAAGGCTTTTATCTTTGGGTCTTGTCAAGGCCCCAAGTCAGCATGCAGTTTGATCCCTTCACTTCCTACCTCTCTTCTCATGAAGAACTCATGGCATGCTTCGCCCAAAGCCAAGAGTGTTTCAATGCCATGGACCAGTCCTTGGAAAGGATGCAAGAGTATGTTGATGCTTTGCTTCAAAACAATACTGCTACCCCTCCCCCTACACAAAAAATATACCCAAAGAGGGGTGGCCTCTAAGAGAACAATTTATAGTAGGACATCACGTACCTCTACCTCCTAACAAGGCACAAAATATGCCCAAACAAAATACAACACCATCTTTGGGTGATGTAATTTCTACACTGGTAGATAGAGTTAGGGAGTTGGAACTTGCCCAGTCGTCTTGTGTTTCACCTTTTTTAGGAAAGGCAAGATCCCTTATCATGCTCAAAATACTAGTTATGTGCCTTCTATGCCATCACCTCCTCCAATTTACACGGGTGTTCCTATCCCTAGAGATCTCCTCACTGGATCGGGCATGTTAGGCATGCCCCTCACACCTCATACGGATACCCTCAATAGGCACCAATTGGAAGTGCATTCTCGAATACCATCCCAACTAGCAATGCGATGCTCCCTAGTAATGTGCCTACCACTCCATACAGAATAATATTCCCTTATATTTGCACATGTTTTCCAAATCTCGCATGGGGACATGTATGAACTTTTCTTGGTTCATATGCTCACCTTAGGGATTCCTTACACCCATACAAATGTTTACGTTGTGCCATATCAGCCTCTTATGCCTCGTCCACCTCGTCTATGGTGGAATGTTATGTGTTGGGCATATATGTTGAATATCTTAAGGAGCTTCTCAATTTTACCATCCAAAGCTTAATGCTTATGCGACCACTTCTGACTTAGCAAAGTTTAAAGGGGAGGGAGACCCAAATGCGCATATTAAAGTGTATGAATCTACCGTCAAAGAGCTCTTCCCTAAGACCCTTGAGGGATCACTCTCGATTGGTATTATAGGATACCTGAATCCTCCATACACTCCTTTAAGAAACTTGTATCTGAGTTCATAAAGGCATTTGACATGAACAAATTGTTAAGAACAAGAATCGGGAATTCCTTCATATAAAACAAGAGCATAACGAATCTACTGCCCATTTCATTTAGAGGTGGAAACAGGTCCTCTAATCTTCAGTGACTTCTCCAATTATGGATCATATGGAGCTTTGTGATCTATTCCTCCATTCCTTTAACTGGGAAACAAACGAAGAATTCTAAAAATTCCCCCTTCAAAGCTACGAAGAGGTACTAAAGGGTGCTCTCCACATTGATCAAATGACAATAGATAGCGGTCGAAAGACATATGGTTCAAATGAGAGACTGATCACTCCCTCCTAAGGTAATTCAAATTACCCCAAAATTCCAACAACAATCAAGGACCTAAGGTCCTCAATAAGAACCGTGGTGTTACAAACGCGGTTACGTGTAACGGATCAAGCCAAGAAGTCGAATGTTGTTAACACTTCAAGCACAAAAAATTTCAATAACAACACGAACAGAAATAATCAAAGGAGTAACAATTTCACTCCTTCCATCAACATGGTGGATTTCAACCATCCTCCACCTCCACAAAAATTTCAGGCCCAAGGCCCCAATCAATACCCAAATGGGTATCAAAATCAATATTAAAACCAAGGGCAAAGGCCTCTGAACTTTAACTTCAACAATCAATAATTAAACAAAAACTGGAACTTTTACCTGCAATGAATGAAAATCAAAGAAGAGTTCATTTTAAGAAGACCCCTTTGAAAAATTACTTTCAAATCGTTGGCAAATCTCAAAAATCGACTTTCAAATTGTTGGCAAATATCTGAAAAAATGTTTCGTGGCAAGGCGATTTCACAAAGAGCATTTTTCCCTCATTTCGCAAATTTATTAGGGTAGGTTGGTCGAGAGTTGTCGTTGGGCGGAAGTTGATCATGTAGGTTAGTAGGGGTTGGGCGGTTGAGGAATTGCGCGAGATGAGGGTTGGACGGTGAGGGTTGCGTAGGTGGGTTGGACGAGTGAGGGGTTAGGCGACTATTGGGTAGGTGGTTAAATGAGTGAGGGGTTGGACGGTGAGGGTTGGGCAGGTGGGATGGATGGGTGAGGGGTTGGATGGCTAAGTGTTGGGAAGGAAGGTTGGACAAGTGAGGGGTTAGATGGCCAAGGGTTAGACGGGAGAGGGGTTGGATGACTAAGGGTTGGATGGGCAAGGGGTTGGATGGCTAAGTGTTGGACGGTGAGGGGTTGGATGGCTAAGCGTTGGATGGGTGTGTTGGACAGAGTTAGTTAGATGGGTGAGGGTTGGATAGATAAGGGTTGGAAGGGTAGGTTGGTCGGTGGGGGTTTGGATGCTTGAACCTTGAGGGGTTGGATAGCTAGGGGTTGTACAAAGGGTGCGTTGGCCGGTGTGAGGTTAGACGGCCAATGGTTGGGCAGGAGTGCGATGGATGGCAAAGCATTAGCTAGTTAATGGTTGGATGGTATAAAGTTAGATAGCTAAGGGTTGGGTGGGTGGGTTGGACAGCTTAAGGGTTGGGCGGTTGATACCAATGAATCAATAATTTAGTCATCCATCCAACATGGGTTGAAGTTTGAGCTAGGGCGGCCACCATGGCCAGCCAAGAGTTTTCTGCCACATGTCCTTAGAACCATACAGACCTCTATAAATACCCCTTCAAGGTTCATTTATTCACTTTTCTACAAAAATTTCCAGTGCTCTGAGCTCTCCAATCTTCAAAATTCTCCCAAATTTCAATAATGGCCAGCACCACATCTTTTCCTACACCCAAATTTCAATACAAAAACCTCATGTGCTTAAAGATTATAGCTCTACTAAGATCAAAAGACATACAAAAGGATTTCCTTGAAAACTTAGAATTTACCGGGCTTGTGGACATGCCCCAATTCGATACTGATACTTTAGTTCTTGATTACCTTCTCACCTCTTACAACGAGAGTGATGGTAAATTTTCCGTTCTCCTCATGCATCCGAGACGTCATCAAATTTCTTTCTCAATTGAACCTAAGGATGTACATCGGTTAACAGGTTTACCATTCAAAAATAAGCCGATTGTTACTACAAAGGTTGTCCTTACAAATGAAGACAAAAATTTGGAGTCTCATTACAATGTACAGGTTGATGGTAAGTTTATTATTTTCAAATGCTTTTTTCTTAACATTACTCGACCACCCAAGGCTCTAACATTTCTTGTTTGTTATTGCAACTCCTCTTAATCGTTCATCAAGAGGCCTTCTTCTACAAGGTATTACAAACAAATTCTTTATTGCAGTTGCGTCACTTTTTTAGGCCAGGATTGTATTACAGGGCAGATCTGCAGACATTCTGTATTGGGAAGTTCAATATTTATTGCGGACACTAGCAGGGCAACAATTTGATTGGTGCAGTTATTTTTCCAACAGAATAAAAATAGATATCTCCCATGCCTGCAAAGCCAATCAATCTGATAAATCCAGGATTGTATTCTCTTGTTGCAATTATATTCTTGCTTTCTATTATGAAGTGTTCTATGAAATTCTGCAAGATAAAATTCCAACTGCAATCAATGATCAAATGATTGGTCTTAGTCTCGAAGAACAACAAGTAACAATTACTTTTATTGTTTACTTGTTATAAGGATTTCAAATTCAATATTTTTGAATAAAATAATAATTGTAAGATTTTATTTTGCAGAGAAAAATTATAGCTGCAACATCTCATAAGGAGGCAATTGCTAGAGGTAAAGCCCCTCTAGAGGTCTCTGTTGATTCTGACATGGATTCAAAGCAGAATCAACACCAGTAAGACCTCCTCATCAAAAGTGACCTAGGGGGTCGATATGTGCATCATGTTTACCATCACATTTAACTTCAGGTATGAATTTATCTTTTTATATAAATAACTAATTCAAACAATTAATATAGATCATGTATGTAGTACTGTATTTTAATATTTCTATTGTTCTTTTCTACATTTATTGTATTTAGAAACTACTTGAGTTTGATGATGAAGATCAAACTCATTCGGGTGTGAAGATCGAAATGTCATGATTGTGTCTCTGTCTATGCAAGGTATATTGTAATGTATAATATTTAGCATGTTTTGTTTCCTTACAATTTTTTAGCATTTACAAAGCCCAACCATAATATTCTAACAATTTGTTGTTTGCTTCATGTAGGTAATATGGCTTCTGGGCACATTCCACTTGTAAGGAGGCCACCAATACCTCCAACACATCCAGTCCAAAAAAAAAGAAGAACTTCAGGAAAGAATATAAGGTTGCCTGCGAGTCAGCAGAGAACAATTCATCCTACAACTACAAAATTTCTTGGACTGTCACTAGGTGGTGTTTTAAGTGTAACAACCACACATCTTTTCAACAACATCGCCCTTGACAAGGAGTATTTGGGCTTCGATAGTGGTGATGTAGACAAGGGTAACTATTTTTACACCCATGATATGATTCAATCTTCTCTCTCCTCAACCACAACAAAATGTGCATGTAATACAGGGCTAGTGACTCTCCTCCTCCTCCTCCAAGAAATGCTCCACAAATAGATGATGAAAAGACACATTTTATATTAGAAAATATGATATCAGATAGTATGGGGGCAACAATTCAAGAGGTTGTAATGTCTGATGTGGATTTGGTGTGGTCTTAGGAGAGGAGAGATAAAAATTTGATAAAAGAAATAAATACATGATACCATAATCACGCTCAAAGGCATTCATTGTTCATTGCCATAGAGAGCCAACCAGCATGGTAGGACGTTTTGCTAAACAAAGCTCAATCAAGGAAAATTTCATATAGTAATGATTACAATGATGAAATTATAGACATAATGCTAAACAAGTTGGAGAATCTCAATGTTGAAGCATATGCTTACTACAATAAATGGGCTAAAGACAAGACAAATGTTTTAATAGAAAATGCAAAAAAAGAAAAAGTTGTTGTGAGTGGGCTTTTAGTTTTACATGCAAAATCCTAATATTATAAGCACTATAATATATTTTTTCATTTTATCTAATAGACTAAAAATTTAATATTTTTGTTTTGCAGGAAAAATATGAAAATTTAAAGAAAGAAGCAATTGTATTTGAAGCACATTTGAAGAATGCCCACAAAATCCTGAATTCATTTGTATATTTGAAGGAAAAACTCATTGTTATAAATAAACAAAATAATACATTGAGAAGGATAATAAAGGAGCATAAGATGGATCTAGAAGTCTTACTGAAGGAAAAGACAGACACAGATGCAACACTTTTGTCTCAGGAGATGTAGTGAGGGAGGAGCTAAATATTCTAGAAAATATCAATACCACAACATGAGATCTGCAGGCATCAGGAGTTATAGCAGATAGCTCATACATATGTAGCAGATTCCTCCACCTCTTACGCAAGAAAAAGAACAAGCTTCACCTGCAACATAAAATTAGATATGTTAGTAAAGTTCACCATGTGACAGGTGTGTTTTCATAATTCTGACACTGGTGTAGGAATTAAAAGATAGTGGCCAACCTTTTTTTTTTTTATTACATGTGGCAGACGTAAGGAAAACTATGATTTTGAATCATAGGCAAGAAAGAGGGTGACCTCGTAATGTGTCCTTAAATGACAGAACTTGTCCGGAAGCTTTGATATGTTATGACAACCCCCCTTTTGGAATTGTATTGGCCGACAATGCTTTATGAATTTTTACTTTTCTTCATAAAGTAATCTGCCACATGAGAGATCGATTTCAAAAGAACTTTGGAAATTAGAATTGTACAATGTTACTATATGTTGTTAATACAAACTATGTTTCTTTTTTATTTTTTACGTAAATGTTGCTTAAATTTACTTGATTTTGTTTCTTTAAAATATTTATGTTTCTAATTTGTTGCAGATGTAAAATAAATCAATTAACAGATATAAAAGACAAATGTGTCCTTATTTCAGTCTAAATTTGAAAACCAAATATAAAAAACAAATGGGATAATTGAAACATATAATGACATTGTTCCAATGGAAAAGGATCAAATAAAGACAAATATAATATTGCATTTATTGAAAGTTGTAATCTATGTATGAAATAAATCAATACTTATTACATCACATTATTGTAATGAAATCTATGTGAATTGGAGCAGTCTTGGAGTATGTTAGCATATGGATTTGCATGCATGCAATGAAGGAAAGGAGTGGAATGGAATGAATCGAAAGAACATGCAAGAGTTAGGTAAAACAAAGCCTAATATTGCATGAAGAGGAAATATGAATAACCAACACAAATAAAATGAAGTTTGAGTTAGCCAAACAAGAACGTGTAAAAGGGAACACACATGAGCAAGTAGATAATCAGAGCTTGATCACTGTGAACTAGAACAACCGATTAATAGCGTTGACAATAAGATCAAAGATAATATTTGCATGCAAGATTCAAACACCTAACATCTAATGAACATAAGAACATCAAATGTTACAAGAGACAATGAATGAGACACAAAGTTCGTATTTCATTAACTCCAAAATGTTTTCACAAAAGAACACAAAGTTTCTTCCTAAACAAAGCTTGCACACAAAATTATTTCTTCTCCTCTCTTAAAGTCCCTTTACAAATGAGCCCCTCACTTCCTTTTATAACCCAAAAGTTGGTTACAAAGTAGTTAGGGTTTTACATGATCATTAAATAAGGCACTTAAGTGACCTTTGACTTTTTCAACAACTTTATTAAAGACAACTCAAAAATAGAAATTACTTAAAATATCCATAATTTCCTGAAAACAAATAACAACACCTTTTAAAATATACAACAATAACTAGTGCCTTATCCATTGAAATGGGGTCCACCTATCTCAACCGTATGTATGAGAAATGGACTCTCCCACTTCGTGCTTGGGATTTTTAAAACTGTTCTTTAATGTTGCTCTCTCCCTCTCTTCACGCGTGGTTTGGCCTGGAGAATGCGTGGAGGATGTTTTGGGTAACAAATGATTTAAAACTTCCCCTGCCAATGCGTGGAAAGAAAATTTTTGTCTTCTTGTTGTCCTTCTCAGGCATGGATTTCTCTGTAATACAAAAATCCTCTTACTTGGCGTTCACAGTATTGTGGGATGTGACAAAATATTATGTCCTTCAGAAGAAATAAGAAGCAATCGAAAGCTTCACATGAATCTTTCCAACGAGTTTGACGGAGGAAGTTATGAGGATTAATCCAACTTCCTCTCTTCCCGGTAGTGGAATTAAGTGTCAGGGGGAAATGGGGAAAGCAACGACCAATTGCCAACAGGAATGGCAAAGTGGGCTGGCAATCCTGTTCAATTTCCCCATGTGGGAAATTGGGAGATTTCTTGCCCATTAGCCAATCCATGATTTGGAAATTGGTGGAGAAAATCCCACAAGTGGGAAATTTAAAGAAGATTGCCAAGAAAGGGGAAATCGGGTTCAGGAAGCCAAATTGGCATTCAGGCAGTTGGAACCATAAGCTTACTTCCCGTGAATTAAAATTTGTCAAGTGAACTTTTAATTAATATTTATTTAATTAAATACTCTCAAGTTATTTTAAAAATTAATTTTATCAAACAAGGAGCAATTAATTAATTAAATATTAATTAATTAATTTTAATGTATTTTAATGTGATTTAAAGCCTAGCGGGAGAGTTCTCACCCGAAAAGGATGAAACGAAGACCGAAATGATCACAAAAATGAGACGATCATCATGAGGGTGATAAACCACACAAAGTAACACTTTTGAAAATTTTCAAAATTTCCATTTTTATTTTTATTTTTATTTTTAATTTTGTGAAGTCAAAATTAGTTGATATGAGTAATGATTTCATTTGTGTCTTGAAAATCAACTATAGCATGATCTATGGATGTGTCTTGATCCCCTAGGTCCGGAAGAATATTACTAACTCCTCTTCTTTCTACTAGTGAATTCCACAATGTCAGTGCTCTATCATAAGGAAAAGACTCCACTGAGTAATGTGATACATACAATCTAAGATAGATTTCTAGATTCCTATCCAATCTATTTCAAACTTTTGACTTTAAAAAGGATAGTGCACTAAAAACCCTCTCATCTTCCACAGAACCCAAAATCATTGTTTGGCAGAGCTCATACAACTTAATATACTCACTCAAATCTTCACTTAGAATACTACTGGAACAGATATCCTTCCAAATCCTTTTCATGGCACCGTAATCCTATGGGTTTTGTAGAAGCTGAACTTTTCGTATCATAGTATTAGCAAAATCCATTGACTGTGAACTAAGTAGTTTTATTTTCAAAATACCTTCTAAAGAAACTCCATTTATCTCTTCAGTCTTAGAGAAATGATCAGTTAGATCACCCATGTTTTTGATAAATAAAGGACTGATAGATGTATAAGGTTTTTGCCCCGACAAATTCCAAAACTACATATTTACAACTCCCATTGCTTCAAGTATTTTATCATTTTTGAATCTTTCCTGGATCTCTTTAGCTAACGATTTAGAGATCTTTCTCAACTTATTCCTAGTTTCCATTAATACTTGCATCATATAAATTTTGTGTCACTTTTACTTCTTCTATTTCTGAGTTAGCCATATCAACTCTTTTTTGGAACGTATGAAGTGGAATCTCTCTTCCATGTGCTTTTATACATAGATGATCATGTATATTGTACTTTAAGAAGCACCTAGAATTTTTCAAATATGTCAATGCATTCTAGTTTTCAAAAGTAGCACCCTGAAAACTCCCATCAGAAATATATAAACTTTCTAGACTCTAGAAACACATCTTTTGAGTCTTATGAAGTTTGTAATGTAGAAAGACTGATCTTGTGCATGCTTTGCATTAAAATATTAAGCTCCCTCAACATGGGAAAAATACACGAGTGTGAGTAAAGTTTCTATGTTAGTTAGATGGCACAATAGATCTTTAGCTTTATCTACATCCCTGTGGTATTTAAACATAAATCCTGTCAGTGAAGGATATTCATCAAATATTCTACATGCAAGTTCATACATAGATATCCATCTGGTATCTACATCTTTGAGAAGTTTTTCCCTCTCGTCACAGGTCAATAGCAAATTTTTGAAATTCTAAAAATCTCTTTAGACTGCTAGAATAATAGGCATGCAGATCATGTATCAATTCCTCCACTTTAGCTACATTTTCAAATGTGCTCACAATTTTGTAGGTGAGATTCATTTTGTGAGCCATGTAGTGGACAAAAACCATATATGAAGCAATAGTTGTCTGAAGTCTAACACACAGACCATTTCTAGCTCCCTGCATTACAGTTACACCATCGGTTCTGACACAAACTAATTTTGTTGCAATGGCAAAGTCATCCATTCCAGCGATATCCTTCAGATTTGACACCACCAATTTATAAATATTTTCATAATTACAATTCTCTGTCATTTTATGAATTGCTAAGAGGTGTGGAGTCCTTATTTCATTAGCAAATGTGTAAACATGAATACATATCCATGAAGTATTATCAATTGTAGTAATCATTGTATATATCTCCCCCGTAAATATAGTCAAGAGTAGAAGAATATGGAAATCAAGGAAAATCGAAATCCTTCATTTCGGGTTTTGAAAGTGCATTGCATGGTCGAAAACCTGACATTTATTGCATCACCAAGCGCCTCTAGCGCACAAAGTGTCGACATGGAAAAGTCGCGCCCAAGGCACAGGTTGGGGGTGCACGGCCAAAGTGTCAACATGGAAAAGTCACGCCCAAGGCACGGGTTGGGCGCGCGGCAAAAAAGTGTCGACATGGAAAAGTTGCGCCCAAGGCGCGAGTTGAAGCGCCTAACGCACAAAGTGTTGACATGGAAAAGTCGCACCCAAGGCGCAGGTTGGGGGCACACAACATAAAGTGTCGACATGGAAAAAGTTGCACCCAGGCGCGAGTTGGGGGTGCACGGCCAAAGTGTTGACATGGAAAAGTCGCGCCCAACGCGAAGGTTGGGGGCACACGGCAAAAAAGTGTCGACATGTAAAAATTCACGCACAAGGCGCGAGTTGGGGCGCACGGCCAAAGTGTCGACATGTAAAAAGTTACACCCAAGGCGCGAGTTGGGGCACACACAAGCCTAAAGTGTTGACATGAAAAATGTCATGCCCAAGGTGCGAGGTTGGGGCGCACAAAGACAAAGTGTTGGCATGTAAAAATTCACACCCAAGGCATAGGTTAGGGGTGCACAACACAAAGTGTCGACATGCAAAAAGTCACACCCATGGTGTAGGTTGGGGCGCACAAAGCACAAAGTGTCTACATGTAAAAAGTCACACCCAAAGCATAGGTTGGGGGTGCACAGCACAAAGTGTCGACATGCAAAAAGTCGCGCCCAAGGCGTAGGTTGGAGGCGCAAAGCACAAAATGTCAACACCACATTTTCAGCACCTATGGCACACTTAAGATTATGTTGACATGAGGATAGTTGTGTTGAGGCGCATCTTCAGGAGGTGCAACATTTTGAGCGTTGACACCCTAACAGGAAAAGCAAACCCTGACGCAGATATTCAAATGGCCATAACTTTTCACAGGGAGCTCGGATTCACGCAAGGTTGGAATTTTTGGAAAGCTTACAAGGTCCTCTGCCCAACTATGACTAGATATATTTAATTGGGTGAGAACAAGTTCTTCAAAATGTAAAGTATAATTCACCATTTTTGGGTTTGCTAAGGTTCTCACCTACTGCCATAATGAGATGAATTAAATACAATCTGGAGGTGGTTGGGGTAGATTTGGAATTCCTCTCTCTTCCCTCTCTCATTCTTCCTATAAATTGTAAGGAGGGGCTTCTTTCTAAAGGTTGGACATTCTTTTTTTGCCCCTCCCTTCTTCTCTTTAGCAGGTGAATTTGTGGAGTTCAAACCTCCCATCTAAAACTGTAATGCAACTTTGCCTTTTGGCATTTTGTAGTGTATTGTATCAATCTTTGGAGCAAAATAATGCATGTCTATGGATGATTCTCAACCCTCTCTGTGTTCATTTACATCCTCCTGATCTTTCACTGCAATTCTGTTATCTGTGCATGATCTTGAATTGCATTTTAATGGTTTGTGTTTATTGGCAAGACAGTGTTTCTTCATCCTCGGTGCATCACCTTTGTTAGTTTAGGTTTATTTTTTATGCATCTTCTTACCCTGTCTCCTTGGAAATTTAGATTAGGTTTTTGATTAAACCCTCTACATTTTTATGTGTGCATCTGAATAGAGGAATAGGAACCGGCCTTCATCTAGAGAGCTTTCCCGATTCACAAGGTCTCACACTTGGGAAAATCTCCATGTTATGCAATCGCACTGAGAGTCTCAACCTATCGAGTTACGAGACATTTATGGGTGCTTGTGATTTGCCATCAATAGTTACGCATGCCTAGTGGGACCAAGAGGTCATTCCAAAAGATTTGAAAGAATTTCCAAGAAATTTGGAGTTAGGGAATTGCAAATTTTACAATTTCAGATTTTTTTATACCTTCTAGGCTGAACTCCAAAATCGATTTTCAAGGGCTTAACTTTCTCAAAAAAATTTAAAATTTCAATAGTTGATAGATCGGGGATAATCTTCAAAAGGGTATTCTTAGATTTTTGAAATTTTGACTTTCAAAATTTCATAATTTTTAGTATTTCGAGTTTTCCCGGGTGTCGAGCATGTCTGAGTTTCACCTGTACCTTTCGGGATTAGTGGCTACACAACAAGACTTGATAACCAAATTGAAGAAGCTGTATCTTCCGGTTCCTTCAAAGTTTTAAATTCTATTTTTAATATTGTCGGGTTTGGTGTGTAACTTGGCAAAATCCAGCCTTTAGAGGCTCATTCCCCAACACATATGGCAACTCCAAAGGGATAGAATTTAGTGGTATATCGGCCACAGTTGCCAAGGTACATGAGAAGAATTCAAACTAGGTATGATACATGAGAAGAGGGGTTATTCATCTATTTACAATCTGTCACCAAGGAGAGGAAGGAGAGGAAGAAAACCACAAAGATCACCATCTCCACCTAATAGGACTTTATCAACCCCTCCTACTGGTAGACCTTTCATCCAATCGACAAGGGTTCTCAGGCCAATCAGAATGGTGCAACAAAACCCTTTTGTCAACTTCACTGGTAGTAGCCCACTTGCCCCCAATGCATAGAATTCAGTTCCAATTGCAGCATTGAAGAACATTCCATTTTTCACTGGAGAAAATCATACCACTCCTGGTGATCATGTCAAATACATTGCTAACGTTTGTGCAATCCATGAGATAAATGAAATGGATGTTGTTGTCAAATTATTGGCATCTTCATTTAAAGGGAAGGCATTGTAATGGTTTAGGATCCTTGGAGCTAGTTCTATCCAAAATTGGAATCAGTTATGCATAGTTCTCCATGAGTAGTTTGGAGAAAAGGGAGACAATTTGTCTCTACTAGAACAATTGACAACTATCAAGAGAGCTCCCAATGAGCAGCTGACTGACTTCAACTTTAGATTTCAAAGGTCTTGGGATAGGATTCCAGTGGCCGTTAGGCCAATAGCTGAAGGTGCTTTTCTATATTATCTTAAGGCTTTGAATTTTGATATTTCTATGTTAATTCAATCTATGGGAGGCACAACCTTACCTATTGCTTATAGCATTGCCATTAGGGCTGAAAACTATCTTATTCAAGCTGGTAAGCTGGCTCCTAGGCCTCCCATGCCCTTGTATCCAAACTTAGAAAATCCAAGCACTAGTCAAGTACCCACTTTGGCTCCTATTCCCACTCCTAGAAATCAAAGTTCAAATGAAACTTCTACTTTATCCTCTAGTGCCTCAAATGAACTCCAAGAGGTCATGAAACAATTGCAAAATTTGGGAAATGATCTTGTTACACTCAAGAGGCAAAGAAGCCCAAAGATTTAGACCTTCTTATCAGCCTCAAGCTCAACCTAATAGGCCACCATACCAGCCCAATAGGTCACCCAATCCAACTACAAATCAAAGCCAAGTAAGGCCTCCCACTAATAGACCATTTCAGCCCTATAACCCCAATGTTGCATCTACTTCTAAAGCATTAGTGCTAGTGCAAAACAACATAGCTCAAGAGTATGATTGGTGTTTCCCATGCAATGAACCTCACAACCAATCTATGTGCTTCAATGGTGCTTTGAACCAAGCCTTGATGGTGACAACTACTCGGCGTAGAGGGTGAAATGAGTTAAGAAACAAATCAGCAACAAGGGACATCTCAACAAAACACAACTCTAAATGATACCACACTTGTGAATTGGCAAGCTGAGGATTTTTGTGGCATGAATCAAACAATTTCTCAGAGTGTAGTAGCTAACACAAGATCAAAGAAGAGGAATATTGGTGAAGGGCAGTCATTGGCTCCAAATGATCTACAACCTTCCATCACTCCACAAGGTGTTGGTAAGCAAAATACAATTCTAAACATGCAAGGACATCCTAAACCACCTTCTAAGCCAACTCAAATGCCATTTTGCTGCCCATGTGCAAAGAAAGGAATGTGCGGGATAAAGAATAGCAAAGAGATCTTTCATCCACATTTAGCATCATTAATCAAATGAATAAGACAAATTTGAATATATCAATGTGGGAATCTTTATCCATCCTAGGCCAAAGAGATCTTCTACAAGCTGTCATGAAGAATTGGTCAACTTCGAACAAACAGTCCATATGCAAGAGATGTCCTCACAAACGTTGCTCAGCCTAAAGGGAATCATGGAGGATAACAAGGTAAAGTTTTGAAACCCCCTCCATTCTATGTTTCATTAATCATTGGGGATAAACTAGTACACAATTGCATGATTGATTCTGGGGCAAGTAGTTCTGTCATGCCCAAGCAAATAGCTGATCAGCTGGGTCTCCAATATGAATTCATATCAAAGGGGGTAGTGCAATTGGATGGGATAGTAGTAGCAACGGTGGGAGTGATTAAAGGTTTGAATCTTACCTTGCATGCATGCCCCAACGTTACCATTTTGTAAGATGTGTCAGTGATAGATTTGCCACCACTCTTTGCCCTATGCTTATCAAGGGATTTCACAGCTAGAATTGGAGGCTACTTATCTACTGATTGGTCACACATGTTGTTTAGAACAAGATATGGTACTAAGGTCACAATCAGATCTCGAACCAATTGCAAACTTTCATATTGAGCCTCATACTCCAAGCCAAATCAATGCCAACTATTCAGCATTTGATCAAGAATATTATCCAAGCACAGATGAAGCTGACACCAAAGTTGGAAGCATCCCAGATTTGACTCTTGATGAATGGGTGAGCAAGGTACATGCTTTTGATCCCTACCAAGAAGTAGAAGAATCTGAGCTAGGAGTCTATTGCATACATGAAGAAAACCAACCTATTCCTAGCATCACCAAACCAAACCATAAGGATGACAATGAGGTATGGAAATTATTTTTCGATGGATCAAGGAGTAGGCAAGGTGTAGGAGGAGGAGTTATGCTTGTTTCACCTCAAGGCATCAAATATTATTCATCTTTCCGTTTCCAGTTTTCCTGTTCAAACAACACAGCTGAATATGAGGCCTTGATTCATGGACTTCATTGGGCTAGGAAAAAGGGCATAAAGAACTTGCAGGTGTTTGGAGATAGCAAGCTAATCATCAACCAAGTTAGGGGACAACATGCTACAAAGAATGACCTGCTAAGGAACTACAAGAACAAGGTATGGGACCTCATTGAGGATTTTGAAGCTTTCAACATCGTGTCCATACCCAAGAAGAAAAATGAAGCCGCAGATAGGCTCGCAGCAGTTGGAGCAACATTTGATGTGGTTAACAACATCAAAAGAAAAAAACAACCACATATGCATGTGATTGTGAGGCCAGCAGTTCCAGATAATAACACAAGTTGGTAGGTGTTTGAGAACGATCAACAGATCATCAATTTTTTACAAGAAGAGGCTGAATTCTCAGCTAGGAATCAGGACAGACTAGAGCAGTAGTACAGGGATCAAGTAGTACAGCTGCAGACAAAACAAGCTTCCTAAGGGTTTAGTAATGTTGGAGTCTATCTTCAACCCTAACGACTAGTTCCGTAAGGAAAAGGCTAACATACAGGTCAAGAGAGAAGATTCAGAGCCAATTCTGGTTGGGGAAGGCAAAACACTTCAAATTGGTAAAGTGGCCATTAAGCAGGAGAAATCAGATTTCATACAGCTTTGCCAAGAATTTCCAGATGTCTTCGCTTGGAGCTATGAAGACTTGAGAGGATTTAATCCAAAGTTAGCACAACATACCATAGAATTGGATCTAGATGCTAAACCCATTAGGTAGAAGCAAAGACCAGTCAACCCTCACATTGAGCCTCTAATGAAGAAAGAGCTGAACAAGCTAATAGAGGCAAGCATTATATTCCCGATCAAGCACTCAAGTTGGGTTGCAAACTTGGTTCCGGTCAGGAAGAAGAGCGGAGAAATCAGGTTGTGTGTGGACTTCCGAGACCTCAACAGGGCATCTCTCAAAGACCATTACCCACTTCCTTCAATGGAACAAATATTGCAAGTGGTGTCTAGTTCAAAGAGATTCTCTCTCCTAGATGGCTCCTCGGGGTATAATAAGATAATGGTGAAAGAATATGACCAGTTCAAGATGGCTTTCACCACCAAATGGGGCACCTATGCCTACAAGAAGATGCCATTTGGGCTATCAAATGCTAGAGCCACTTTCCAAAGGGCAATGGATATGGCATTCAAGGGGTTGATCAATAAAATAGTTCTGATATATCTTGACGACATCACTATATTCTCCAAAAATGCAGTGGATCACCTCTTTCATTTGAGGCAGGTATTTCAGAGGTGTAGAAGATTTGGGGTATCATTGAATCCCAAAAAATGCATATTCTGGCTCATGAGGAAAACTTCTATGCCATATTGTTTCAAAGGAGGGGTTGACGATTGACCCAGAAAGAGTTGAAGCAATTCAAGCGTTACCATTGCCAAGTCACAAGAAGGCTCTTCAAAGCTTCTTAGGAAGGATCAATTTTGTCTGCAAGTTTGTTCCAAACTTTGCAGCTCTCGTAAAGCCAATAACGCTGATGTTAAAGAAGAGCATGGCATTTAAATGGACATCTAAAGGCAAGGTAGGTTTTGAGGCAATAAAAGAGGCTATATCTCAAGCTCTAAATCTCGTCAATCCAGACTTCTCTAAGGACTTCATGTTATATTCCTTCGGTGGTGGAGACACAATTTCTGTAATCTTGGTACAGCAAAACAAAGAAGGATTAGAACAACTAGTTGCTTTCTTCAGTCAAGGCTTGGAGGAATACGAAAATAGGTACTCTTTCATTGAAAAGCATGTCCTTGTAATGATCAAGAGCTTAAAGAAATTCAAGCACCTAGTCTCAAACAACAAGATCCAATTATTGGTCTCTCATGCGGGAGTCAAGGACTTCCTTCTAAACAAGGATCTGAATGAGAAACATGCAGATGGATCACTCGTGTCATGGAATATGACATTGAAATTAAGGTCACTAAACTAGTACGTGGAAAAGGACTATGTGAAAAACTAGCTTTGAGTTGGCAAGTTGAAGTAGGTGATGAAAAAGAGACTGTCTTGGTACTATAGGATGGTCAGAACAAGAAAATGATGATGTGTTTACTCCTTGTTGGACTCAGAATATGATACACTTCCTACAAACAGGCCTATGCCCTCCAAAAATGAGCAAAGCAAAAAGGAGATACTTCAGATTACAAGCCATTCCATATGTGCTTGTTGATGGTGTTTTGTTTAAAAAGACATCAATGGAGTTCTATTGAGGTGCATTAGGATAGGTCAAATTGAGAGGGTGTTATGAGATTTTCACGATGGAGATTCTAGAGGACATTTCGCCCCATGAGTAACAACTCTCAAGATAATGAAGGTAGGGTATTATTGGCCAACAGTGTTCAATGACTGCTATACATGGATAAGAAAGTGCAAGAAATGTGCACTCTTCACGGGAAAAGAAAGACTAGCAGCGCTTCCATTACACCCAATTTTGATTGACCAACCATTTATGCAATGGGGATTGGACTTCGTCAGGGTCATCAACCCAAACTCAAGCCAAGGCCACAAGTGGATTCTCACGGTAACAGACTATTTCACCAAGTGGACCAAAGCAATAGCGCTCAAAGAAGCAAATGAGTCTAACATACTAGACTTTTATGAAGGAATAGTGACCAGGTTCGGTGTGCAGCCACTATCATATCAGACAATGCATTGGCATTCATAGGTTCTAAGATTACAGAATGGGCTGTCAAGAATGGAATCTATTTGAGCACCTCTTCAAATTATTACCTGCAGGGTAATGGACAGGCAGAGTCCACAAACAAGAATTTGCTAAGGATCATCAGAAGGACTCTAGATGAAAACCAAAGAACATGGCATACCAAGCTAAAATCAGCGTTATGGGCTGACAGGATAACACCAAAGAGGTCTACAGGTAGTTCTCCCTACAAGTTGGTCTATGGGAAAGAGGTAGTATTGCCTATATCATTAGAATTGCCAGCATTGGAGCTCATGAAGTAGTTGGAGTTGTCTGAGTTCAAACCAATGGAGGCCAGGTATGCAGAGTTGATGGAATTGGAAGAAATAAGAGAACATGTAGTTCAGATGATTGAGAAAGATCAGGCCTTAGTAAAAGATGGTTTGATAAGAAAGCAAGAGCAAGGACCTTCCAGGAAGGGGACCTAGTTCTAAAATGGGATGCAGATCGGGCAAAACTAGGAAAGCATTCCAAGTTTGATGCCATTTGGAGTGGCCCCTACATGGTCACGGATGTAAAAGTAGTAATGCCTTCCAATTGTCTACATTGGATGGAGAAGAACTCCCGATTCCGGTTAAAATCTATCTTAAACATTGCTACTAAAAGGAAAAGGTTTACCCTTGTAAATATTAACCTAGATTTTAATTCCTCTAAGTGCGGATGCACATTGTCTTGTTGTAGTTAGGTTTTGGTTTCCCTAAGTGCTTTGGCACAAGTTTTGTTGCTCCCAAGTTGAATTTCTACAGTTCAATGTGCTCTCGGAGGAGTTGCGGTATCAGGCTCGGGATCAGATATCAGGTTGGTTTTAGGTTATTACTTATGACTCCATGCCCAATGGATTGCTAAAAGGCCACTGATCTTCTACCTAGCAGGCAGGTGATCCCGTTGAGTCACCAAATTGTTGTATATATCTCCCCCTCGGGTAAATATAGTCAAGAGCAGAAGAATATGGAAATCAAGGAAAATCAAAATCCTTCATTTCGGGTTTTGAAAGTGCATTGCATGGTCAAAAACCTGACATTTATTACATCACCAAGCACTTCTAGCGCACAAAGTGTCGACATGGAAAAAGTCACGCCCAAGGTGCAGGTTGGGGGCACACAGCACAAAGTGTCAACATGGAAAAAGTCATGCCCAAGGCGCAGGTTGGGGGCGCATAGCACAAAGTGTCGACATGGAAAAAGTCACACCCAGGTGCGAGGTTGGGCGTATAGCGCACAAAGTGTCGACATGGAAAAGTCGCGCCTAAGGCACGAGTTGGGGGCACACAAAGCACAAAGTGTCGACATGGAAAAAGTCACACCCAAGGAGCGAGTTGGTGGTGCACGGCACAAACAAAGTGTCAACATGGAAAATTTGAGCCCAAGGCGTAAGTTGGGCGCGCGGCGCCTGAAAGTGTCAACATGCAAAAATTCACACCCAAGGCGCAAGTTGGGGGCGCACAACACAAAGTGTCAACATGCAAAAAGTCACACCCAAGGCATGGGTTAGGGCGCACGGCCTGAAAGTGTTGACATGAAAAATTTACACACAAGGCGCGAGGTTGGGGGCGCATAAAGCACAAAGTGTCGACATGCAAAAATTCGCACCCAAGGCACAAGTTGGGGGCACACAACACAAAGTGTCGACATGCAAAAATTCGCGCCCAAGGCACGGAGTTCGGGGTGCACAAGTACAAAGTGTCAACATGGAAAAGTCACACCCAAGGTGCGGGGTTGGGGCGCATAGAACAAAGTGTCGACATGCAAAAGTCACACCCAAGGCGTAGGTTGGTGGTGCACGACAAAGTGTCGACATGCAAAAATTCACACCCAAGGCGCAGGTTGGAGGCGCAAGCACAAAATGTCAACACCACATTTTCAGCACCTATGGTGCACTTAAGAGTATGTTGACATGAGGATAGTTGCGCCGAGGTGCATCTTCAGGAGGTGCAACATTTTGAGCATTGACACCCCTGATAGAAAGCAAACCCTGACGCAAATATTCAAATGGCCATAACTTTTCACAGGGAGCTCGGATTCACGCAAGGTTGGACTTTTCAAATATTACAGGTCCTCTACCCAACTACGACTAGATATCTTTAATTAGGTGAGAACAAGTTCTTCAAAAATGCAAAATACAATTTGCCATTTTTTGGGTTTGCTAAGGTTCTCACCTACCGCCATAATGAGATGAATTAAATACAACTGGAGGTGGTTGGGGTAGATTTGGAATTCCTCTCTTCCCTCTCTCATTCTTCCTATAAATTGTAAGGAGGGGCTTCTTTCTAAAGGTTGGACATTCTTTTTGCCCCTCCCTTCTTCTCTTTGGCAGGTGAATTTGTGGAGTTCAAACCTCCCATCTAAAACTGTAATGCAACTTTGCCTCTTGGCATTTTGTAGTGTATTGTATCAATCTTTGGAGCAAATAATGCATGTCTGTGGATGATTCTCAACCCTCTCTATGTTCATTTACATCCTCTTGATCTTTCACTTTGCAATTCTGTTATCTGTGCATGATCTTGCATTGCATTTTAATGGTTTGTGTTTATTGGCAAGATAGGTGTTTCTTCATTCCTCGGTGCATCACCTTTGTTAGTTTAGGTTTATTTTTATGCATCTTCTTACCCTATCTCCTTGGAAATTTAGATTAGGTTTTTGAGTAAACCCTCTGCATTTTTATGTGCATCTGAACAGAGGAATAGGAACCGGCCTTCATCCGAAGAGCTTTCCCGATTCACAAGGTCCCACACTTGGGAAAAGCTCCATGTTATGCAATCGCACTGAGAGTCTCAACCCATCGAGTTGTAGACATTTAGGGGTGTTGTGATTCACCATCAACAATAACCTCATCTAATGAAAGGGAAATATACTTTGCCTTTTGAACACATAGTTTCAGATCCTCCTTCTCTACCAGAGATAGACATTTTGCAATCTCCTAGCCACTAGTATCTGACCAATGAGATTGAGGAATGTTCTGTAGACCAATAACTTGATACAATATTTTATTTTCCTGGAAATCTGACATCGGTATTCCCCTTTTCATTATATGGAATATGGTAGCAAATTGAATACCCTTTGCTTGCATTTCTTCCTCCATAGCTTTGCTCAATCTTGCTACTATGGTCCCACCTTTTTCATTTACATATTTGATACATTTTTGTTCCTTTTCATACTTATGTGTATTTGACATGTAGACAATCTTTTGCATCTTTCCATTTATGTGTTCTGACTATGCTTTGCCATCCTTTAGCTTTTGGGAAATGTATATTTTCCCACAGTGCTTTTCAATTGTGTCCAGTTTGAGTTGCATTGTGTGATTCTTCCCTTTTTCCAACCACATATTTTGCATCGACATTGTGTTGGAACATCATTACAATTTTTAGTGTACATAGGTTCAATAAAAGGATATTTTGCAACCCATTCGAGCTGGAATTTCCTTCCAATTGTCCAGTTTTCCCTCTTTCTTCTGATATTTTTTTTCTTGGGATTTAACTTATGCATCTGAGTTGTCAGCAGGAATATTTTGATTCTCATGTCTCTTTTTCTTGAAATATTCTTTGGAGTAGAAGCTTCCTCTGCTGGTGTACTTTGAGAATTCGATGAATTTTCTTATACTTCTATGTCATCAAGGGACGGAATGTTTTCCTCAACATATAATGGATCATCAATATCTTTAAATTGATTATTTTGTAAAGTAATTTCTAAAACGTTTGCATATAATTCTATAGAAGTGTTACTTATATAGTATTAATTTTATCTATAGTTAAATTTTTACAAAGTACAAAGAGTTCCAAGAATAGTATGATAAACATAATTATTAAATTCTGTAAGATTAAATAACTAGTAAATAGCATGTGCCACATACCGATATTTTCAGCTGATGCAGAAACCGACTTCATTTTTGTGATTTTCCAAAATATCCAAGCAAAGTATTTACACCCTTTTTTAAATTGGTTGAATTTGTAATCTTCTTGCTCGATTTCTAGTATCCATAATCACTTACTTTAAATTAGGCCCTTCGGGCGGATCTTATGTTTGAAGGCTTTAAGAATGGATAGTTTAAGGTTAGATGGTATTGGTTGGATGCTAAAGGGTTGGATGACTGATCCATTGAGTGGTTTGACGGCTCACAACTTAGGGGTTGGATGCCTAAGTTATTGGACGACTTAAGCCTTAGGGGTCGAATAGCTCAGGGTTGAATGACTAAGTAGTTGGACAACTCGGGGATGGATAGATAATAGTTGGATGGCTAATGGGTTGGACAGCCAAGGTTTGACGGCTAAGGGTTGGACAGCTAAAGTTTTGATGGCTCGAGTTGGATGGATTAGAGTTGGATGGATCAGAGTTGGATGGCTCAGGGTTGGATGGATCAGAGTTGTAAAGATCAAAGTTAGATGGATCATAGTTGGATGGCTAAGAGGTTGGACAACTCATATTTCAAAGTTAGATGGTCGGGGTTAGATGGCTCGGGTTTGGATGGCTCAAAAATGTATGGCTTAGATTTCAATGTTGGCGGTGAGGATTTTCTTATGTTTACTTGAAGTATGTGCACGATATGATTCGAAATGGTGGCAAATTACATGCATAAGCTCTTATATATGTGTAAAATCTAGGTGAAATGAATAATATAAGGAACATGTCGGTTGAATTTTTTGGTGAATAAGTCAATTGTGAACCACATAATATTCATGAATTTAAATTTCCATAATCCTCAATTTTCACAAGTTTACAAAAATTAACCACTAAAATTTTCCCTGGACCCGGTATTAATTGGGCGGTAATGGGTTGGACGGAAAAGGGTTTGATGAATGAGTTCTTGAGTGGCTTTACGGCTCATGAATGAGGGGCTGGATGCCTAAGTTATTGGACATTAGGGGTCGGACGGCTCGGGTTAGACAACTAAGGGTTGGATGGCTCGGGGTTAGGCAGATAACAGATTGAATGGCTAATGGGTTAGACAGCTAGGGGTTGGATGGCTAGGGGTTGGATGGATAAGGTTTGGATGGCTAAAGCTTAGATGGCTCAGGGTTGGATGGAATAGAGTTGGGCGGATCATAGTTGGACTAATCGGAATTAGACCACTCGAGGTTGGATGGATCGAGTTGGATGGTTCAAAGTTAGACGGATCAAAGTTGAATAGATCGAGTTAGATGGATCAGTGTTGGGTGGATCAGATTTGGATGGCTAAGAGGTTGGATGGCTCAAATTTTAGAGTTAGATGGCTCGGGGTTGGATGATTAGGTTTGGGCGGCTCAAAGTTAAACAACTTAGATTTTAGTGTTGGCGGCTGAGGATTGTCTTATGTTTACTTCGGTGAATATGCGCACAATATGATTTGAAATGGTGGCGAATTACATTCATAAGCTCTTATATATGTATAAAATCTAGGTGAAAAAAATAGTATAAGGGACATGTCAGTTGAATTTTTTTGGTGAGTAAGTCATTGCAGAACCACATAATATTCACCATTTCAAATTTCCATAATCCTCTATTTTTGTGGGTTTTCAAAAATTCACCACTAAATTTTTCCCTAAATCAAATACCTCGGATTATGATCCCGACCTTTATTGTGGCTTCCATAGGGTCCGAGAGCATGTTGTTATAACTTGTCATGACTATAAAAATTCATACAAATTACTCTTAGAGGACCAAAGGAAACTCTTCCTCAAGACTTTTTGAAACTCCTATGGCACCAATGCCAAATGGTAGCATGGGGCATGTTTCCCCTCAAAACACTCCTCATATGATCTATGGTGACCCCTTTCTATGCATCTTGAAAATGGAAAATTGAAACCCAAGGCATAAACAAGGGTGGAAAACAATGACCACGAAGCTTCCGCTTCTTCAAACCCACTGGTAACACCTCCATTAGATAATTAGCAGCAAACTAAGATCATGGGTCTCATCAAAATAGATACTGAAACTTAAATTAATGCAACTACAAGAACTCATGATTACTCAACACAGCCTATTCCCATCTACCCATCTATGTCGGATGACACTCCAATACTTTTGAGGCGGTATGGGCATATTATTTGATTATTGATTTAACCAAGATCTTTTCTCACATATCCTTCTTGGATTTTTTGAACAACTCTCCTTCTCATTGATCTTCTTTGTTAGAAGCATTGGGTCTTGGTCACTTGATTAATGTTACCCCTCTATTAGAGGCACAAATCAACCATAGACTTTGACATCTATCCTCCTAGGCATCCTGAAAGAGATGTTGGATTCGTCTTCGACATCAGTAAGATGCCCACCGATGTCAAGTTGGCACATAGAGGTGACCCAACATTGTATTTATAGGTCTGGATCTATAATAATTACATTAAACATGTAATGATTGATGATGGGGCAGCTGTTAATATTGTCCCCTTTTCATTCCTCCAAAAGTTAGGCTATGGGGAAACCAATTGTTCCTCAACTAGAAATATGTTGAGAGGCTACGATAGTCTCAAAACAATGTCCATAGGGACCATAGTACTCCCGATTACTCTTGGGCCCAAGACAGTTCTAACTGAGTTTTATATTATAGATAAGGAAAACAACTATAATATGAATCTTGGCTGACCTTAGATCCACCGGATGAAGTAAATCCCTTCAACACTATTCCAGGAAGTCAAATTATTACATTTGGGGAAAGTCTTCATCACTTAGGGTGACCCAAAGCCTTTTGATATTCACCTAGATAACTTAAAGAAGAAACCCGGGGTCCATATCGAGTTCAAACTCCCCACCAATCAAGTGAACAAACCTAAAGATGTAATGCCAGAGTGTAAATTGATTCCCATGAAAAAAACTAGAGACCTCCATTTTAATTGAGGTGGTTATTGTAACTAAAGATGAAACTGATGTTGTTGAAACACTATCAATGGAATCCATAGCTAAGATTGTCGAGTAGTTGGAGAATTATTTGCTTATTCTCCTCTATTTTGACTCGTTGGGCATAAGACATGCTTAAGGACTCATCTCTCTTCTAGCCAAAGATATTTGCATGGTTGAGGTCTCAGAAGTGGAGGAAGAAGATACTAGAAATGATCAAACATTAATATTCCCTAGAAATTATTGGACGCTCAACTATGATGGAGCGAAGTGTCATTTTGGTGTTGGGGCAGGTGTGATCCTCACTTCCCGAAAAGGAAGGTTATTCCTTTTTCCTTTAAGATCAATTTCAAATACACGAATAATGGTTCCAAGTATGAGGCTCTTCTTCTTGGTCTCATTGTAGCCAAGAGAATGGGTGTTTTGTAATATTAGAGTTTTTGGTGATTCCCAACTAGTCGCCAACCAATTTTTAGAAGTTTATGGGACTAGAGCGGAGCACCTGCAGCTCTATAAGACTATCATACTTAACCTAAGAAAAGGTTTTGACTTCATATCCATTGAAGTTATCCCACGTGAACATAACCTTTTAGCTGATTCCATAGCTACTTTCTCTTCTCACTTTTTTCAAAGTGGATATTTAGAAGATATTGAGTTCACTGCCTCAGTCTAAGATGAACCCCTACTTCAAAAAATGCCTACCAATAAGATTATGGTATACGTTGAGATTGAGAACAAGCCTTCCACTTTAGGTTATGCGGAGAATGATGAGGCTATACTAAGTTACCTTAAGGTATACATTGACCTTCATCCCGCACATCATAAGAGGGGCTTCGCTCTCATACCTCACTTTTCCTCCTATTTTGGAGATTATATGATGGGTCCTTCCTCATCGGAAGGCCTTGAGATCTATGAAGTAGAGGAGGGAGGAGAAATAGAACTACCTCCATCCCCGCTCGAGTTTGAAGAAGGAAATGCCTCTTTAATTGAAGGGACCATTGATATAAATATTGGGAGTGAGGAAGAACCTAAGATATTGAAACTTGGTTCTTCTTTAACTCTAAAATAAGTATAAATGCATACAAAGGTTCTCAAGGAGAATTCAAAATCCTTCGCATTCAGTTAAAAAAATGATGGGAATTTCTCCCCATGTTACATGCACAATCTTCTAACCAAATCGACGCCAAACCCATCAAACAAAATTCGAGACCTATGAATCCAAAGGTGGATCGATGGTCAAAGAAGAAATCATGAAACTCCTACAGGTGGGATTCATCAAACCTGTATATTATTCAATGTGGGTATCAAACATAGTCCCCATTCTCAAGAAGAATGGGAAAATTCAAATATGCATTGATTTTTGGGAGAAAACAAAGCGTGTCCCAAGGGACGATTTCTGTTACCCTCCATTGACGTTATAGTGGATGCAACAGTTGGATATGAGATGTTCTCACTCATGGATGGTTTCTTAGGTTACAATAAAATTAGGATCTCTAAGGAGGATCAGACAAAGACCACTTTCACTACTCCTTGGGGTACCTATTACTACGCGGTCATGTCATTTGGTCTTAAGAACACTGGTGCTACCTATCAATGGGAAATGACCTATATATTCCATGATCTTATTCACGAGATTGTGGAATCATAAGTTGACGATATTCTAGCTGAGGCTAGAAAGTGTTGGGATCACCCCAGGTGCTTTGCATCATCCTCTCTCGTCTCATTGAATACGACATCACATTAAATCTAGAGAAGTGCATATTTGGAGTGATGGGAGGGAATTTTTGGGTTACATCATCTCTTCACGAGGGATTGATGTAGATCTGAAATAAATTGGGTGTTCTTAGAGATGACTCCACCCACAAATGAGTCGGGCATCAGGTCCTTTCTTGGAAATCTCAGAGCAATCCATAGGTTCATACCGATTCAACCTATGTTATTCATCTGATCAACAATTTGTTAAAGAAGGATTGTTGTAACATCTAGATGATTGAGTGTCATGAGGCATTTGAATCGGTCAAATGTTTCTTATTATTTCCACCCACACTCATGCCACCTAAGGTGGATTTTCCTCTCATCATGTATTCTTGAGCTACAGACATCTCTCTAGCTTGTATGTTAGCACAAGAAGATGATGATAAACGTGAACATGTAATTTACTTCATTAGTCACACCTTGCTAGACTATGAGACATGTTATATGTAGGAAAAAAGGAATTCCTTGCTATAGTGTTTGCAACAAAATGGTTAAGGCATTATATGCTTAACCAAGAAATGTGGGTAATTGTCAAGACAGACCATCTTCGAACATTTCTAACACAGGGTTCCTTGTCCAAGAAATTTGGATGCTTCATGACCCTAATGGGTGAATTTGAGTTAACCTTTGTCAATCAAAAGTTTTTCAAAGGAAAAATCATTACAGATTGGTTGGCAGAAAACCCATTAGATGGTGGAGATCTAGTAGACTTGGATTTCCTCGATGAGTGCATGTATTACATAGAAGTCAGGCCTCCCATTTTCGTGTGTCCATGGTATTTAGAAATTGTCAATTTCATTATGGATTGTGCATACCCTAAGGGAGAAACCTCACAGCAGAGAAGACGGCTACACATCATAGCCACCAAATATGTGATTATAGAACAAGTGCTTTATTGCAGAGCCTTTGATGGAATGTTGTTAAGGTGTGTCGACAAGGAAGAGTCAGAAAAGATTCTCTTTGGAGCACATGCCGTGGTTCATGTGGGTCACTTTGGAGGGCATGCTACTGCTCACAAGATACATCAAATGGGTTATTTTTGGCCCACCTTAGAGCACGACGTTGTGGAGTATGTGCGCAGTGCCACAAATGTCAGGAATTATCTCATGAGATTCATATACCTACCCAAGCTCTACAACCTATTGCAACACCTTGGCCCTTTTCCACATGGGGTTTATATTTGATAGGGATTTTTCTCCCTCATCAACGGATGGCCACAATTTCATAATTATAGCCACAAAATATTTCATAAAGTGGGTTGAGGTCATGCCTCTTACCACCATTCCTAGGTCTATGATTGTAAATTTCATCTTTAATCAAATCATTTGTAGGTACAGGGTCCCACAGGTCATTATCTCATATAATGGCACATCTTTTAAGAATGAAGAGGTGCATGAGTTATGCACAAAGTTCAAGATAAACCACCACATAGCCTCTTTATACTATCCTCAGGCCAATGGATAGGTTGGGGATATGAACAAGACATTAAATTTTATTCTCCTAAAAACAATGAGGAGAATAAACATGATTGGAATTTGAAGCTATTTCCGGCCTGTGGGCCTACAAAAATTTGGTAAGAATGCCTACTGGGAAACCCCATATTCCTTAGTGTTCATTTTTGAAGTGGTTTTACCACTTGAAGTTAAGATACCTAATATCCTAATATCATTGCAAGGTATCTTAGGTGAAGAAGGATATCGTGAGGCACGACTCATTGAGCTAGAAACCCTCGACAAAGCTCGGCTCAAAGCTAAGCAACGACATAGTGTCTACATTATCATTTCATCATTTTGAAAGGTTAAGACATAATATTGACATTAATCCTACCAAGGCCTACATACTTGGTTTTACTTGTCACTTTGTTTATCCTAGGTTTCTTTGCCTATAGTCTATTCTAGAACCTTCTTGATGTCACATCTTTCCAAAAAATATCTTTGGTAATAAAATCATTCTAAACATTTTACTCGATTGCTTGTTCACCTACCTCATCCTTCGGTGTTGAGCCCTTGCATCTTACTTTTTGTGTGGGGTTGAGGCTAGAGGCAAGCTCGCCCTCCCAAAAGCACAACTCAAAGTTAAGAATTAAAAAAATGAACAAGTCAAATCAAATAAATACAAAAAAATCATTTACAAATAAAACTACACTTCCTTGCCCCACCAATCTTCAATGATGAGCCCATGCTTCTTACTGGTAGCGTGAGGTTGGGAAAGGGGGGAAGTGCCCTTACTCGCCTATATCTTGTCCTTGGTGATGAGCCCATTCTTCTTACTGATAGCATGGGATAAGGTATAGGGGGTCTCTTCAAATAAGTTAGTAAGTTGTAAGCAATTCATTCAATAAAAAGTGTTTTGAAATCTTAAATCCCAAAAAAGTGAATTAGATGTGTATGTTCCAAAAGATTTAAAACCTTAAAACTATATTTTTCAATTGAGTGGCCATCTATGGATCTAATTCTAGATAAACTTGCAAGTAAATCACATTCTAGACTATGTAGTAAACTGTGTGTAGAGTTAGGTTGTAGGTTCCTAGTTGGATTTCTGTCAAAATCATACAACTCACGTCCCTTCTATCTCTCGGTGTTGAGCCCTTGCATCTTACTAGTTTAGTTGAGTTAGTAGTGGAGTGGGTTCATTTTCTTATCATATTACATTCATCACATTTTCCAACAAAACAAGAAGTACCAAATATTTCTTGAAAAACCAAAGTTTCGACATTACATTGTGCTTGCATAAACATCATATGAAAAAAACAACAAAAATAAATCATTCTATTAGCATATCATCATCCATAGCATGCATCCAAAATCATATAAAACATTGGAAATTTTGAGCATCTAAGAGTACACAAGTGAAATAAACCATCAATGAGTCAACTCTTATGCAAGAATGACTGAAACAAAAAGAAATATATATATATATATATATATATATATCCATAATAATTCAAGTATGTATACAATGTTGTCACACTCTAAGTGTGGTCAAAATTCTTACAATGAGCACGAAATAAAAAAATATATCATATATATGTCTCACAAAATGACATTGAAGTAATAAAGTCATGTGGCCTATCCCTCCCTACAGGACTCCAAAGAAGGTGTGTGGCTAGGAATCCTGTTGCGGCTCCTATGACATGAATGTGAGCCTCTATGCACTGAGTGGTGAGAATGACCATATGATCTTCCAATAGTCACTTCCTCACTACATGAGTGGCTCTGCCTCCCATCCTCTCGAGCTAATCTAAATGCGGTGAGCTCAGTCCTCATCTTCAAAAGGATCTCTATGGCTCACCAAACTAGTGCAAAAACATCGGTGTAATCATTGGCCTATAATGGTTTCCCCATGCCCGCAAAACATCTCCTCTCTATTCAACCCTGTGGGAATGAGCAATATGTCAACCAAGATTTAGTGAATAAATTCTCGTCATCCATCAACAATGGTTGCAAAGTAAAAGAAAACAATGAAAAGTTAGAAAATTATTAAAAACTTTTAAAAAACACAATGTGTAACTTACTAACAATTCTAAGTAATAGAGTCGAGAGAAGAGTATCTACATACTTGGATCTCCTGGCATCCAAGAAGGGTTGTTTGGTGTAGCTAGTGGTGGTGGAGCCACTACAAGAACCTGTTGAGCCTCACCCTCTCCTGAGGCGATGTGCTAGCCCATCATGGACTGCTCATCGCTACCTCCCTCATGAGAAAGTGGCTCCTTAGAAACAAGAGTCTCCTTCTCCACCTCTACCTCTACTCTCTCTACAATAGAGATCTCCTCTATGACCCATCACTCCATGTCACTATCCCCCTCACTATCATGAGTAGCCTCCTCTCCAACCTCCTCACTCTTCTCCTTTTCGGTCTCACCCTCATTCTCTGTCTTTGTAGCGTGTGGTGGTCCTCCTCCCCATTATGAGCGGGTGTGGTTTCAATATGGAGGAGGGCTACTGGTACTCTAGGAACTAGAATAACCTTCACACTACTAGGTACCCCAGTGTAACAACTATCCAACCATGCATGCCCTTAGGGCCTCCATGAGCCTCTCTGATGCCATGGTAAATAATGGGAATGATAGGAAGTGCATCGTCATATGGAATCTGAACTATTGAGGGACTCTGTCAATAGGGTGGACCTCCACCCTAGTTGTCATGTCTACTAACTATGTCACACTACCACAAACAATCGTGTAGTCCCGTCATCACCCCATAACCCAATCATATCCTGGTATGGCCTCACAATGAAGTCATATGTGGTCAATGTAGCAATAGGATGATGCGTCCCTCTGAGAGGGGCCATGACTGTCCACCTCGTGGCTTTGATAGCCCCCGGATCTGATATCTCAACTCCCCTCTGGTAGGGGATGATCCTCTCGTAGACCCAACTCATAACCAAAGTAGGGTGGCTCAGGGACTTCCCCTGTAGCCTAAAAACATGGTATAAATCATGATATGTGGCTCCAAGAATGTCCACACCCCAAGCATAGATCCTCCCATATTACTCAATAGCTTGAATAATGGGAGCCCAACAGTAAAAGATCTTGTCCCCACCCTTGTCTCCCACCAAACGCAAATCAAAAATAATGATGATGGCCTTGCGTAGGGTGGGGATAGGTGTGGAGGAAATAGAGAGTAATTGCATGCCCTTCTTGGTGTCTATATTGGGTGTCCCATCATCTCCCATGTATGTTGCCCAAATCCTAGATAAGGCGGTCGATCTTGTACTGTCTAATGTCAAATGCTTTCTGGTCATAGAACACCCAAAATCTTGTGAACATCCTCGATAGTGATGGTCCACTCTACCCTAACACCAAGAAATCGGAAAGTGTTCTGGTTGGCATCCTAGTATTTCAATAAGTCACATAATAAATGACTGGTTGGTGTTATTAATGTCGTCTGTGAAATCCTCCATATGCTAGATCTATGTAATAAGTCCCTCTCTACTGGAGAACTGATCAATGATCCCTAAAAGTCATTTGCACTCTTTGTCCTGGCTCCACCAAACATAGGAATCCTTCTTCGTTCACCAAAAAGAGAAAAAGAGCAAGTTAGCAACTCATCGAAAACAATACAAAACAACTTAAAATACAAAAAAATAGTCTAAGTTGGTCAAAACAAGCTTCTACCTTAACAATTACGTAATTAGCGCCCTATGCAAAGTGTCGGTTGTGTAACCATCGCCTGCGTAGAGGTGGCATCATGTCCAGAATAGAAAATTCATCCCCATGACCCACAAACTCAAAAAAAAACAAAAATTGATCATTTTAGACAAAATAAAAGACAAACCCACCTAAACAACCCCTAGGGAACATTTTAACTAAAAGATTTGTGAAAATAACCCCCCCTAGGTGTAGATTTTTCAATTTTTCACATTTTAGGTTTAAAATGAATAAATGCAAAATACTAACCTTTTTCTTAACCTGTTTCTCCTCTCACGCATGGGCCCATGATCACGTCGTCACACTCTTTGATTTGGCTATACTCTCACTCAAAACAATCACAAGTAATCCAGAGCTCCAAATTCTCTACGAGGGTGAGTACAAATGATTTTGAAAATAATGGTTTTATATATATATATATATATGGCTTGTTTTAACTTTGTTTTGAGTGTGTGTGCTTTGTAGGGATGGAGCGCTAGCGTAGGTATGTTTCTATCCCCATGGATATGGTAAGTCCTCTTGTCATTTTATTTTTAGTATGTTTTTTTGATTTCATATCTATCTACACTTGATTCTTGTTTGCATTTTGCAGGTAGCGGGAGCTTGGATGGCGTTATTTTGGCACATGGGCATGTCAGGTATAACTTCTAACTCCCCATTTTGGGAACGTCATACTCAGACTCTACATTTTATGCCTCTTCAAAGCTAAAACTATTCTCTGAGGGGGCAATATGTATGCACCTAAATTTTCACGTGCTACATTGTTGAAAATGGTTCAACAATCCCTAATGATCATTCATGTCTTTTCCAAAGTTGTTCGAGCCCCTTTACCTCTTTGCAGTTCATATTTGTAGCTTAGAATACCTTACTTAACCATTTTTTTCTTTTCCATGGATTTTTGCATCATTTTTCTAAGTTTTGGCCTTGAGTTACACAACCACCACCCTACCTAGGTGGTGGTTGCGCTATCACCGCCCTATTTGGGTGGCGATTCTTGTGCAACCGCTTCCCTACTTGGGTGGTAGTTCCATAACTTGCCACCTTATGTAGACCAGTGACTCGTGCGGGTGGTCAAGACTTCCTAGGTGTGATTTAGACGTATGTTAACTCACTTAAGTTCACCTGTAGCACACATTTCTTAGTCAATTTGGCTGATTTTAAGCTTGATTGATTCATATCAACCTCCTCTTCCACTTATAATTGTTGATTGAGAGTTAAAATACCCCTCCATGTTGTGATGTGGCATCCCATTGTTGCCAAATGGCTTAGACCATTTCCCAGCCTATGTTCTATAAAACCAACGCTTCTTCTAAAGCAAATGGCCGAAGATTTTTATTATGATTGCATTTTTATGCTGCTAAAATCTTGCTAGAGACTACACAACCAAACATTGTTCTCTTGTGTTATTCTTCTTCTACCTGCATTACTACCAGACCACTTACAAGCCACCATTGCTCCAACGCCTTCTTCTTTGCTTCTTCTGCATTCCCAGCTTCTTGGACTCACGTGAACATTGAATATTGGAAAAGATAACTGAGGGGACACAAGAGTAAACCACAACTAGCTTTTCCTCAACACTACAAATTCCAGGTTGGGGTTGCAATTGGATTTCCTTATTTCTTCAATTCTTTATTTTGAATTTGTATGCACATTACTTACTAGAGTAGCAAATCATTTCCATTTCAATTATTCTAATAGATAGATCAAATATTGTAGCTTCCATTTCTTTTGAAAATCTTCTGGTGATAGATAACTTCCTTTCCTATCCTTGTGGGTTTGCAAGGAAGCGTGTTTGGAGGAAAGCTTCTGTATTAATTTAGAATCAACTACAATATCATTTCATTTGTAAAACCTCCATTGAATCCTTCTTTACTTTTGTTGGGGAAGTTGCAAGGGAAGAAAATATTTTGAGAAGCTTTGATTTTCATGTGCCTCTAAGGCAAAACAAAGGATTCACATCCATAATTACATTTTGGAAAAGCTTTATTTTATTATGATAGATTAGACATGTTGTTAAACAGATAAATAGCTACATCTGATTGTTTTTTTATGATCTTTTAGTTAAGTTAGAAGCAATTTATTCAATTTTATTCCGAAAGTTCAAAATATAAAAAATATTAGTTTTAATTAGATTAGATTATTTGTATTATTTCATTTCTTCTATATTGGAAAATACAAAAACATAGTTTAGTTTTATTTATTTATATTAGCTTGTTGTTTGCTTTCATAGTTAATTTGCACAAATGCACACATGACCATTCAAGGACCACAACAACCTAGAGAAGAAGTTTACGATCCTAGAGTCTTTCAACCAAATGTAACTTATCTTGAGACTGACATTGATATAGGTCTTTGGATTATGGTCTTTCAATATTCACCACTTCCACTCATCATAATCACACAATTAAATGTCCTTAACGAAGAAGGTGAAAAAGTATACAAATTTTTTGAGAACCATCTTAAGCGAAACTAGTGCCCATAGCCCACTCATTTGTCCTTATTCATCCGTTTTCTCGACCTTGTTAGGAAATTTCTACGAGGTGAACGAAGGACAATTTCCACACATTCCACAACTATTTGAGATATTTTCACACACATACATTGATAGAATCTTATGTGTGTGTATCATTCTTGACTATACCATCACACTCATTCAGGTTAGAGAGGCTTTTATTTCCCTAGATGAGAAGATCCCTTTAGTTCCCATAGAGGAAATTAGATTAGCCTAATAAATTTTTGTCCACATTCACCCATTTTACAAGTATTCCACACATTCTCTCTATTATGTTCCATATATCCATCCATTCATTCCACATCAGTCATCTTGGCATGACTTTGGGAGGTCAAGTGCGCTTGGAGGTTACGTGGTGATTTTTCACCGTACAGCTTCCCTTATTCAAAACAAAAAATGAAACCCAATATATTTAAAAAATTTAAACTAAAATTATCTTGGAGGAGGGGTGTTGGTTTCCATGTGTAGATACCTTCAAAAGGAATGAACAAAGATAAATACATATTTTAGTAGTTGGGATTTGAGAGGAGAAGAGAGGGTGACAATACTTTTGGAAAAGTAAAATCATATCTCGTATCTATTCATGCATGTCAATGATTAAAAGAAATTACAACGTTCAATAATAGAAAATACTTGCCCATAAATTAAATATTTCCAAAGATGGAGGTATTTATTTTAAAATAAATAATAACAAAAAAATCATTAATTCATATAACATGAAGATGAACACAAAGTTTTATATTCTATTATATGATTATGCAATTAAGGAATACAATAACATGAAAGAGAGAGAAGGATTAAGGGGAAAATTCTCTTATATGTTTAGTTATGGAAAATATCCACACTAATCCACAAAACGCCCCTTTTACAATGGAGAAGATCCTTTTTTATATTCGAAAGGGTTGTAACTACCTCAAAATAACTAATTGTTACTTTACATTGTACTTTTACTTAATTAAGTCACTTAAGTGACTTATACATTTTCATAAATTAAGAAACAAAAATCCAAAAATTATAACGCAAAAACAAAATAATTTACTTGTTTTTAGAATTTAGGAAGTAAGTATAGAGGTTGGAGCTTTGAATTTCAACACATGCATCTTAAATGTGGTCACTAAACCAGCAATATATGATTCTTTTGGAATTACATTGTTTGTCAAGTTATTCAACTATCTTCCCATAGCATTTATCATTTCATAATTTATTCCACCAATTTGATTCAAGTTCTTTTAGGCTTCCACTACTACATTATTTATTTTATAAAGCACATCCATCTTGTCTTAATTAAAATCATCAACTTTGAATAGTTCTTCTGTGACCAATTTGTTGAATTGTTCCTTGATTTCATTTATTGTATTCCTTTGGGAGGAATTTTCTTGAAAAAGATCGCAACAGAGCTTTGAAATCAAGAAATATCTTAGCCTTTAGAGATTCTCCCTTTTGAATGAAGCTTTGCAAATCCATTGTACTTTCCTCCGAACTTTGAGTCTCCACTCAACACTATGGACCAAGTTTGAGAAATATTATCTTTTGAGCTATCAAAAATTCGGACAAATGAATACTCTCACCACCAATGTCATGTTTCTCAAATCTTGAATCAAATCATCTCATAGCTTTCTTTTGGTATTCTATAATCTAATTTCTTTTGGTATTCCACCAAATTCTCATAAACGTTGTATCCTTGTCAATGAAATTCAGCCCATTCACTATCAATTTCTCTACCCAAGCCTCTATAACTTTACCTCTTTGAGTATGTTTACAAATTTTAAAAATAGCCTTGATGTCAATATCATTCACGAGAGATAGAAAATGGAAGGGATGCAAGAGGAGTGGGATCTAGAGAGAGGAATGCTTTGATGTAAGTAGAGAGAGTTTGAACTTTCTCCTCTAATTCTTCTTGTGTTTGTTTTCCCTTTTCCACTCTATCAATAATTCTTGAAAAAAATTCTCTTAAATTGTGCACATCTTATACAAGAGTGGACTCTCCAAGTGGAATTCTTTTTAATTCACAATCTGCCACAATGATTTCATTTTCATTTTTATCAATTGTGGGCTTTACAATTTCAACAAAATAATGACTTAAAGTGTCATATACAAGGCATGAAGTTGCCTTATATTTTTGGGGTGGCTATAGTACAAAGGAAAGTAGCTATAACATCATAACCAAGAACAAAAAATATTGGAAACATATTTTTATTTTCTTCTCAACCAATGATTGAACCCAGGAAATAGAAGTTTTAATGATATCCTCAACATTTGAACTTGCAATAGGCACATTGAGGGCGAGTGGAGGTGAAGAAAGAGACTATGTAGGAATGATGCCCATAAAAGGGGATATTTCTACTAAAACTTGTGGATAAATAGGAGCTCTTCTTATAGTCAAATTTTTCCTTGAACTACTCCCTCCAACTATGTCCTTAGTTGGCATTTCAATAGGTTCATATTCCTTCTTTTCCTCTTCTTCACCTTCTTCTTCTTCTCCTTCCTCATTTGGATCAGCTCTTGGAGTCTGCACATAAAATTTTCTACTTTGTTGATGTTGAGATGAGTTAGAAGTCATATCTTCTTAAGAAGCATGGGATTTCTTAAAATCCTTGAATTTTCTAACTTCTTCATGAACCACTTATTATTTCTTAGGAGAATAGAAGTAGTGAGATCATCAATATTATCTTTCTCTTTTTGGGACAAAAATGATGTAGATGGGAGTATGTTAAATGGAGTTCTCATATTTTAATTCATACATGTCAGATCCATCATCAAGCATACCCTTTAGTACCTCATGTATATTATAACTTTGAATTTTTGGAGAGTCATCCTTCCAAATGATCTTTTCCTTACTTCAAATTCATCATCACAATTTTCCCAATAATCTTCAATGGTAGGAACATGTGAATATGATGTTGATAACCAAATATTCTTTTTGATGCAATTATTACTATCAAATGATGACCTCTTAGAAAAAGTATACATATTATATGAATTAATTTTCCTTTCAAAATTTTGAGCATCAATACATGACTTGAAAATATAATTTTAAAGAGTTAGGGAAATTGGATTCTTGAAACTTTTTTATCCCCGTAGGTTTTGTGTAGAATATCCAATTGTCTTCATAGCTTGATCGGGATGATTTTATCATTGCAATATTTTGGAAGATTATAAGGAATTCCCTCAAATCCTACAAATTTGATATAGGACAATCTCTAAAATTAGATTAAAACACTTCAAAATTGGGTCACTAATTATTTTTCTTCTTAAGAAATATAGTTGGTGGTGCATCCCTACAACAATCTCACTATGAACATGGTGAATGCATCATTCACCCTTCTAAAATGAATCTTGTTGTTCTCGTGATTCAATTGAGTGTAGCACTCATAAATGGGTCTAGAGAGATTTTGTCTTTCATGACTTGAAATACCCATCTAGATTTTATACCCTACGATTACGTACATCAAATATGAATTCATTAAAAATGACTTGGTGTTATCCATTGAGAGTTGTTTAGTTATGTTTTCACAAATGATCTCTCTCCATCTCAAATCTTGTTTACCCTCACATATCAAGTTGATGAAAATTAACATCTAGTTATGGAATTCCCTTGTGGGTGGGAGACCCATTACTCTAGCCAGTAAAGTATTAATAGGAGACAACTCCTCTGTGAAATCATTCCTATAGGGATTTTTGGCTAGCTTCAAAAGTTATTTCTTCTTAACTTTCAACCAAGACATGGAAATTATGGTTTGGTATTTCTTTTTGTGTTAAATCATATTCTCTTTTAGTCATATCAATTGTTAATACCTTTGTATCTACAAGAGGAATGATCCCAAGAGCTAGGTTGATGTGTTGAGCATCCAGTTGAGCAATAACTTGTCCTTATGGATCCTTTAATTCCTTAGTACGAGGTTCAAAACACGAAGCACAAGTCAATATTGTATCAACA
This sequence comes from Taxus wallichiana var. yunnanensis, assembly GCA_018340775.1. Classification (NCBI taxonomy): domain Eukaryota; kingdom Viridiplantae; phylum Streptophyta; class Pinopsida; order Cupressales; family Taxaceae; genus Taxus; species Taxus wallichiana. The sequence continues at coordinate 710,513,518 of CM031244.1, forward strand.
CACTGAAAAAAAGTAGGAAACCCACCTACATGTGTCAATCCACCGCTAAACATTCTCTAAGCCAATGCAGCTCTATTTTCAACCTCCATCCTTTTCTAGAATTCGAGAGAAATCCATGTGCTTAACATCACTATCCCCAATTTCATAGATAATGGTTTCGGGAAGAGATGAGTTCATATCCAATGTATTGGAATCTCATTTTAATGGTTTCGATTCTTGAAGGAGTAATGAAGGAGGAGAATGAGAAAAATGAAGGAGACTTAGTCAACTTCAAGCAAAATGAAACTAACCAAAACCCAAGAAAATGGTAATGGAAACTGTTATCCATATTTTTCCCGTGCCAAATATTGGATTGACCACGATCCCGCATAAGAGGAAACAGAGTCAAAAGGTGGACATAAAAGGCTTCAAAATTGGCTAAGTATAAAGGTGTAAGTGGAGAATGCCAAGTGTCAGTATGGCACTTTGATTCAAGGGGTGAATAGAGAAAAGGTTTCTAAATGAGCCCTAGACTGTTCCGCGTGTCCCAAGTCAAAGTGGGTCATCGGGGAAAAAGTTGGTTCTTTGCCCCTTGTTATCTCAAAAGGGGTAAAAGTTACAAAATGGCCCATAACTCCGCCCAAGGAAAAAGTCAACATTTGGGCCCGAGTCAAAGCCAAGCGGGGAATCGAAGGAAAGGGAAAAGATAAATTGCAGACTCGTAGGCCCAATTTTTATTCCAATCTGGCTTCCACATGTCCCATATCAAAAGGGGACCCATTTTTCAAGTTGTTTTCCCACCCTCATGTACGGACTCAATACAAACTTCAAGGGGCATATCTTTCGACTCAAGGCTTGAAATATTGTAAATATAATGTTGTTGGAAAGATCTCGGTCTTGCCCATGCCATGGAGGTCTGAGACTTTAATTTATAAGGGGGTTAGGTAAAGGAAAATGGAGGAAACATCTTTGGGCCTTCAATGCATGATTAATCTATCTCAACAACTAGATCAGATTTGATCTGTTTTCGTTGTTTCCTCTTCTTTCAAGGCACCGAATCAAGGAATAATGTAGTAAAGATAGATTTGGGGCATATTTTATAGCAAGCAACAACAATGGTTGAGCTTTAACCCACTTTTCCCGCTTCCCTCTCTCTTTCTTCTCTCTGATCAAATCTATAAATACAAGGGTAGGATTCATTGTAAAGGGTTGTTCATTCTTCTTCCTTGCCCCCTCTCTCTTTCTTCTCCAGGGTCGAATGTGGAGTTTAAGTCTCCTCCCTTGGCTTTGTAATGGAATTTTCTTGCCTCTTGCCCATTAATGGTGTACTATGTGAACTCCTGGAGCAATAAAATCTATTTTTCATGATGTGTTTTGTCCATCCTTTGCTCATTTTGTTGTCTCTTCTCGCCTCTCACCATTACAGGGTATACTGTGCATATCTCTGATGTCCATTACGGTTTTGGGAGCTATGTTTAAGGGGTTTGAAATGGTGTTCGTGTGAACTTTATCCTTGGTCTATGATGCATCTATCCATCCTCTCCATTGCTCACCTCTCTCCATTTTAGGTAGTTGGGTTTGTGATCAGTAGTTCCCTTTTCTCGGTGTTATCACCTCTATAGTGTAGGATTTCTTTATTTTCATGCTCTCTCTCTCTCTCCTTAGGTCCCTTGGAATTGTTAGATTAGGAGTAGATAGTTCATATTTCCTTCCTTAGAAGTAGTTTAGTGCTAGGATTAGGAAGAGGAACCATCTTTCTCTGGAGGATCATTCCCATTTACAAGTCCCACAGCTTGGGGAATGATCCAATGTTATGCAAATCACACCAAATGACCCTGCCTTAGAAAAGCAGATCCATAACTCATTTGGGGGTGTTGTGATTTCACACTAACATTTTTGGCACACCCGATGGGACAGGTCTGAAGCACCTTACCACTTCACTTCATCAGGTTCGATGTGCTCTTGGTGAAGGTTTCAAGCTGGAGGCACTTTCAAGCACATCTAGTGACTCCATCTAGTCAACAACCCATCCTCTGAGTTGCAGACCTTTTCCATCCATTTCCAATCATTTTCATCCATTTTTCTTCTTCCATCTCTTTCATTTTCTCCCATTCCATGAGGTTGTGCAATCATGACTTCATTCCCTTCATGGAACTCACACTTGCAGCAACAATGTATGTTCCACCTCCAATGCTTTTCACAACTCCTCCAAATCGGCATTATGAGTAGATTCAAAATCACTATACCTATCCACAACAACAATGCCAAAACCAGTTTGGCCATGAAGCTTATCAGGAATAGGGATATGCATATAATGACAACAACCAAATGGAAGATGTTGGTCTGTTGGAGAAGATTCAAAAAATGGAGGCTGGCATGGTTCAGTCAAGGGGCATAGCACAAATGAATGAAGGCATTCAAGATTGGTTGTAGGGCACCTTGTCCATGGGAAGGCCCTTTTCCAAGACATTACAGCCCTCAAGAGAAGCTTGACTTCATGGTTAAAGTGTTGCCTCATCTTACACAGTGGATTGAGGACATTGGGGCTTATGAGCAAAGTGCGGGACAACCTTGTCAATGGGTAAGTCAATCACCAGCTCCCTGCCTTTCATTTTCTCTCCCTTAATCTTTATCATTTCAACAGAGGCAAGAGTCAAGCCCCTCACTTGCTGCCCCAAGTGTTGATTTCATTTCTCCATCTTCTAGTCTTCCATCTCATTTCCTTTCCTCTTCCCTTTTCCCTTCCGAATCTATGTCCCCCTCACAAGAGCCAAAAGAAATACCTTCCCCTCCACCAAAAACAAAGGAAAAACTAGTGGAGACCCCACCCACCACTCCTCTTGCCTTCCCAAGTCCATGTTGGGAAGGGACTCCAAAAACCAGCCAAGGAGAACATCAAATAGAGGAACCCAACAGAGAAGAAATGATAGAAAATCTAAAGAGTTGGGCTGCTAAATTTGAGTTTTCAAAGGTTCCATTGTTGGTTAAGCCTATGGAGGAGGCTGAGGTCAAGCCACAAGTGGTGGAAGCTCCAGCTACAACACAAGCAGGGGAAGAAGGAGCTACTCCTAATCCAAAAGAAGAGGAGTACATTTCGGCTGTGGAGGAGGACCATATAGTTTTAGAGGCTCCAAGTGTGGAGCAGGCCACAGAAGAACCTTCAGTTCTTCCTCCCACTTCATCCCCTTCAAGCTTTGATGTTGAAGAAGAGTTTGAGCTTTCAAACTTCATGTTTGAGGATGAAGGGAACCATGGTGAGTCAATTGTAGATCAAGAGGACACCATGAAGGAGGTTGAGCACCTAGGACAACAAGGAGGCAAATTACCTGTCTGACTTGGAGGATTGCCTTGATGGAGGGGAACCCATGGAGATCACATCATTTTTTCCTCCATCTCTCACATCCCAAGCACATGAGCCTGCTGCCATGGAGGAGAACATTCAAGAATAGCATCTTGCACTTCATAATAGCCCTCTGGAACCAAGATTGGAAGACACGGCTCTCCCATTTTCTTCACAGGAGAAGGAAGAGAAAAATCAGGAAGATGTCATCATCCCTCTCACACCATCCATCCATGAGAGTCAGCAAGAAGGCTCCATTCTTGGAGTTAGAGTTCAGAACCATGGGCATATTCAAAGGACCATACCTTGCCCAATCAGATACTTGGCTTCATTAGAGCCAAGGGAGAAGCCAAAACCAATCATGCCTACTCCAGGGCATGAGGATGAGCATCAAAGTACCAAGGGTCATCATCAATGCCTCCAAAAGTCCAATGTAAGTCATCTTGAGGAGGTATTTTCCATTAATGCTAATACCTTGATGATTTGGGTGGAGGACCAGCTTATTGTCAGTTTTTCACTCATCCAACCACCCATGTTCAATGCCAAATCATTTGCATGGCTGAAATTTTTTAGGAAGGGAATCTATTTCTCCCTACCAGTTACAGGCTTTGTTTGAGCTCCCTTTGCTCTTGGTTAGAGTAGTGTAGGTAGGTTTGTTTTCAGCATAAGAAGTGCTTTGCACACTCTGCATATCTCACTTGGGGTATGTATGATTTTCGGTTTGTACATAGTTTTTGGTGTTGTTGTTTTGCTCTTGCATAGTCCATTTCAGTTGGATTTTGGTGAAGTTCAACTCCAAGTTCAGTAGGTTTCCCAGTGGCTCAGGGATCATATCTTCAAAATTTCAGATTAGTTTCATGTTTATCAGGTAGACTCCATGCCCAATGGATGCTTCAAGGCCACTTTGTCTCTTCATCTAGCGGAGATGTCCCCGTGAGTCACCTAAATTGTTATCCATATTTCACCCTCATGCCAAATATTAGATCAACCACGATCCCACATAAGAGGAAACAAAGTCAAAAGGTGGACAGAAAAGGCTTCAAAATTGGCTAAGTATAAAGGTGTAAGTGGAGAATGCCAAGTGTCAGTATAGCGCTGATTTCAAGGGTGAATAGAGAAAAGGTTTCTAAACGAGCCCCAGATTATCGCGTGTCCCAGGTCAAACCGGATCATCATGGAAAAAGTTGGTTCTTTGCCTTGTTATCTCAAAAGGGGTAAAAGTTGCAAAATGGCCCGTAACTCCGCCCAAGGAAAAAGTCAGCATTTGGGCCCAAGTCAAAGCCAAGCGAGGGGAATCGGAGGAAAGGGCAAAAGATAAATTGTGGACCCGTAGGCCCAATTTTTGTTCCAATCTGGCTGCCACATGTCCCATATCAAAAGGGGACCCATTTTTCAAGTTGTTTTCCCGCCCTCCTATATGAACCCGATACAAACTTCAAAGGGCATATCTTTCACTTAGGGCTCGAAATATTGCAAATATGATGTTGTTGGAAAGATCTCGGCCTCACCTACATGCCATGGAGGTGTGAGAATTTAATTTTTAAGGGGGTTAGGTAAAGGAAAATGGAGGAAATGTCTTTAGGCCTTCAATGCAGGATCCATTTGTCTCAATAACCAGATCGGATTCGATCTGTTTCCATCATTTCCTCTTCTTTCAAGGCACCGAATCAAGGAATCATGCAGTAAAGATGGATTTGGGGCATATTTTATTAGAAGCATTAACAATAGTGGTTGAGCTTCAACCCACTTTTCCCACTTCCCTCTCTCTTTCTTCTCTCTCGATCAAATCTATAAATACAGGGTAGGATTCATTGTAAAGGGTTGTTCATTCTTCTTCCATGCCCCCCTCTCTCTTTCTTCTACAGGGTTGAATGTGGAGTTTAAGTCTTCTCCCTTAGCTTTGTAATGGAATTTTCTTGCCTCTTTCCCATTAATGGTGTACTGTGTGAACTCTTGGAGAAATAAAATATGTTTCGTGATGCGTTTTGTCCATCCTTTGCTCATTTTGTTGTCTCTTCTCGCCTCTCACCATTAGAGGGTATATTGTGCATATCTCTAATGTCCATTATAGGTTTTGGGAGTTGTGTTTAAGGGGTTTGAAATGGTGTTATGTGTGAACTTTATCCTTGGTCTGTGATGCATCTATGTCCATCCTCTCCATTGCTCACCTCTCTCCATTTCAGGTAGTTGGGTTTGTGATCAGCAATTCCCTTTTCTCGGTGCTATCACCTTTGTAGTGTAGGATTTCTTTATTTTCATGCTCTCTCTTTCTCTCTCTCTCCTTGGTCCCTTGGAATTGTTAGATTAGGAGTAGATAGTCACATTTCCTTCCTTAGAAGTAGTTTAGTGCTAATATTAGGAAGAGGAACCAGCCTTCTCTAGAGGATCATTCTCATTTGCAAGTCCCACAGCTTGGGGAATGATCCAATGTTATGCAAATCACACCAAATGACCCTTCCTTAGACAAGCGAGTCCATAACTCATTTGGGAGTGTTGTGATTTCACACTAAAAACACCTACATGAGAAATGAAAAAGAAGAGCTCGATGAGGTGGCCCTATTGGCGTTTAAAATTTTGAATTTTCTTCGATGAAAATTTTGCGGGGGAAACAACAGTTATGACATTATCAAAAGCAAAGGTAGGCAGAGCTCAAAATATGGTGCATACATTTACAAATGAATTGCAAATGGGCATGAATAGATTTTATAGTGTAAGTGGAGTGGCATTTTAAAATCCCACAAAACCACCTTATTTTAAAATTTATAAATCACGTCATTTAATCAGCTCCATGATGGAGCCATGAAACTATTCCAAATATTCCATGTGGTGCCGACTTATCTGAAAGGGTATTGTGTTAAGTTTAGGTTCGGCGAAGCGAGGGTGGAGTGGAACAGTAGAAGTATTCCAATGGTTTTGTTTGATAAGACCGATAAATTCTCTACACAAAGCTTAGTTAATAAAGACACTCTGTCAGGGAACATAAGTAACAAGGGAATGTTTCATTGGTTCTTCACATAATCATCTTAACCATCACATAATCATCTTAACCAAAATAGTGCCCAAATCACTTTAATCGCTTGATAGAAGAATGTGAGGAATAAAAGGATTGTTCCAAAGGTTTTTTGTGGGGCTGACTTGGCTAATTAATTCCCAAATTGAATGCTAAGTGTAGTAATCAACATTTACAGGAACATTATAACATAAAGAATGTTTCAATTGCTCCCCATGAGGTCGATTTCATCGACTATGCACAAAACCCAAGAAAGCTGACAAAGTGTCGAGGGTGGATATTTAACAAAGAGGAATACTATGACACAAAAGACCAAGATTTTCAATTTTGAACAAAACCTTAAATAATTTTCAATGTCATGACAACAATAGGTGTGTTCAATAAATTTTGTTCTTTACGTTTTGAATTCTTCTTGATACTCTCTAGTCTTTTATATAGCTTTACTTGTTTCCTTTTTCAATAATTCTTTTATCATCACATTGGTTACAACATAATTTATAATGAATAGTAATATCTTATATAACCTAATAATATCCTTACCTCCATTTGTGCTTTTGTAAGTGAGAGTGTTACATTGATTGTATTCTTTAGAGGATATACCAAAAACCTTTATTTACAAATGATATGTCCTAACACTTTGTACCAAATGGAGTAATAAATAAACATTTCTTAACATTTGATACAATTTTTAATATGCATAACCTTTCAAACATCAATTGTAACACTGCATATAGTCCTTAATAATCCATAGACTATCCAACCATCCATATATACTTCCAAAAATTCATGGATAAAATCCTTGAATGCATTCAATGTGATTCATCTAAAACTTGTTTATGCATATTTAAGCCCAAACAAAATCATTATATACATAAAACACCCCCATTTAGTGGCAAATGTTGTTTTCGATTGGCCCTTGGGAGAATTTTTCAATTGATGGTAACCATATAATCTATCTATGAATGAATATTCTTCTTGTCAAGCAACATTTTATAAAACTTCCTCCATTAATGATGTAGGGAGCGGGTCACGGGCACATAATTTTTCAAATTCTATGTAATCCACACATATCTAGATTTCCCTTATTTTCTTGTTTTGGATCACCATTAGGCTGATCGACTCATAATATTCTATTAGTTGTATTATACCTCCCACAATAATCTTCTCTAATTTTTCTTTTACCTTCACTTAACATTGCTATTTAACCTATATGGTCACTTTTTCACCGGGTTTACTCCTTTGATTTAGATCTTTATTGGCCCTAGCTCTTCTTTAATTGTGTAAAGTTCTTAAAAACTTTTCGAAACAAATCTTCATACTCCTTTAATAGTTCCACAATTTTCAATACTTCTAGCACATTCCAATAATCTCCAATTTGTAGTGTCCACTTCCCTTTGGTTGGATTTAGTATGGTGTTAGATGTCAGATCCTGGATTATTGATTGAATCTGATTATATATGATGCATGGTGATTATTAGAGACACTCATATGTGGATGATGATATATTATTGGACATGGATAGTTATGGATGTTGTCGGATATGTGATTTTGGATATTATGAATAGATCTAGAAAATGAATATTTTATGATGCTGATATAGTTGTTGATTAAAATTGTGAATGACGTAGTTGTTACTTCGATGATTGTTGTGATTTATCATATAGTTGATTTTGTGATTTTATTTGTATCATATTGGATGTTTTGATATGGCCACGAGGCCGAAGGAGGTATTTGTGTTTTGCAGGTTTAAATATCACAACAAACATTGGGGGATCGGAGACCAACCAAAATGGAATTCTAGGTGAATTCGACAAGGTCACCATGGCAACTTGTTTTGTGTGTGTTGTATCTTGTTAGGGATTCCCATGGGGGATTACCTTTACATGTGACCGTGGGTTTGTGTATTTTATTAATGTGTTTCCTTTTATTATTGTTGTATGTATTTTATTAAGTAATGTGTTCCCTTCTTTTAAATTAATTAATTGTGAGAGATCATATGTTTAAAGTTTAATTAAATAAATTGGGATATGGGAAGTAATTATAAGAGTTGATGGTTGTTGTATTTAATTTTGTAAGAGCTTGTGTAAGTCAGATTTGGAGTATGAAATACTCCACCTCCATGGAAATTCGAATTTGACCTTGGGGGCTGTTTTTGGAGACTTGTGGGACAAGTAAAACTTGTCCCATGCCTCTAAATTTAATATACCAACCATACTTATGGATGGAGATGTGATTTGTGACTTTTAAATGCATTTTATTCATCATGTTGCTTGTTTTGGATTGCACTCTCTTACATTTTATTAAATAGCTGTCCCTTGAGGTGTGGGCTCTTTTGGAGTGTGTAAGTTAATTTGTCATTTCATTTATTGTGCTTGGGAGAATGGAATTTTGTCTTTTGTGTTTGAATTGGAGGATGTGTGATGTGGCATCCTACATGGATCCACATCATCCTCTTCTCTCCCTCTTCTATTTAATTCAAACTCTCTTCTTGTTTTGGGTTGTTGAACCTTTTTATTCCTTTTTACATTCATCCTTGGGCACATTTTTCTGTGATTAGAGATCTTGTTGATTTGGAGGAAATTGGAGAGCATTTGATACTTTGGCACTGCTATTTTGGGACTGTGTTTTTGACATTCAAAGCTTGTTGTGTGGAGCAAATCCTTCCATGGAGAGGTAGGAGTTTATTTCTTCCTTATTGCTGTTATTTTCTTATTGTGTTGTGTGTATGGTGCATGCATTGTTTTATTTGTTGGCTGGTTGGGTAGACTGCCTTAGGAATGGTGTAGGAGAAGGCTATGGGGAATTCTTGTGGGGGCATAAGGGAAATGCCATGGGCATCAGAATTTTGTGGAGGGAGTTTTGGGTTTGGGATCCACCATGGAAAAGAAATAGCTTGCATTTCTTACTTGTGGGGGGGCATAAGGGAAAATTTGTGGGGGCATAAGGAGGGGTTGGGAGGCATAAGGTTTATGGGTTATGATATGTTATATTGGCGGTATGATTATTTGGTGGATGCCCAATTCCCAATTGGGAGGCATAAGTAGCTTCCCCCATAGTCCTTGCTCCTTTGGCTTGCATGATCAAGCCTGAGTTGTGATTTGAATGTTTGATATTGTAGTTGTAAACTACTTTTTTTGTATTGAGTTATGTTTTATATTGAAAGGTGCATGTGTGAAAGAATGTTGTGTTGTGGAAGCCAGTTGTTTGCCATGATTGAATTGCACCTTTTATTGTATCTTGGTTGGGGCTCGGGGGCCAATGATGAAGGAAGGATTCTCCTTTCATTGGATGTCTTGGTTGGGTGGAGAGTGTTGCCTTTCCCCCTCTTTGTTGTGATAAATTTGGAGAAAATAAATGGAGCATGTTGCTGTCCCAGAGAAAAAGAAAATACAGTTTGACAGTCCCTTGTGGAAACCCATCCATTTTTATCCTTCCCACTTTGAAGTGGATGAATTGTATAATTAATTGCAATGAGAAAATACTTGTATTGATGAAGAAAGATTGGTATTTGAAATGTGAAAGACACTTACATTCTGCTCTGTACATTGGAAAGAAATAAATTAAATGATTGTTATTGGTTTCCAACATTGAAATATGTAAATTTGTTTAATTAAAGTCAATAAGAATTGCAAGTTCAGTTCTCATTTGCATTGTTGTGGTAAAATGGGAAATATCAAATTGGGATTGGAATCTTGTTTAAAAGAAGAAGGAAAAAGAAGAAATGCATGTGTAAGAATTATATTGCATTGTCTCCTTTGAAATATATTAAATTTGGACATCATATTTTACAATTTAACTTGGAAAAGGTTTGTTTAGAAACAACTAAATGCATTGGATTAGTTTAGAAACTATATGCCACATTTAAATGATAAAATTGATATACATACTTAAAAGAAAAAAATCATCTGTTATAAATTGTATTCTAGTAATTCATTTTAATAAAAATGTACAGTTCAGACTTGCACTTAATAATCAACTTACAAATGTTATGGATTAGCTTGCTAAGACATTTAGGAATTCAAATTGACAAAGGAAACTTAAGAAGATAAAGTGTACATTGCAAAATTGAGCTTAATCTCTTTCTCAACCATTTCCTGTCATTTGTTGGACAAAATTCCAAATTGGAATCAATTGAACAAAATTGACTTTCCTAAAACACTCTAAACCCTCCCTAGACCAATCCTCCATGTCTGTTTGACATGTTGAGTGAAGGAGGAGATCTAATTTAATCAAAATTGAAAGTTAGAACTTGTCAGTTCACTAATTAAAAGCTTGCAGATCCTTTTTGCAAAATTTACCCTTAAAAACTTATCAAAATGTAAAATTTATGTTTCCTGTGCAAAGAGGGCATCGAGAGCTTTCCAAAAAGTCCTCGTTTTCCCAAAACTGAGCTTCCTAGAAAAAGTTATGGCACTTTGAAGTTTTTGTGCCTTGGAGGAAAATTTGGAAAAAAATTCCCTCGGGCCCACAACCCAAAAAATTCCTGTCATTTTGGCCTTAGAAAAGTTTTTGGAAAAATTTTGGTTTGGGAAAATTTTCCTTTTTCCTCCGCCCCTGACCCAATTAGAGGCACATGTTTCCTCACGGGGCAGCGGCGGAGGCGCGGCATATTTTTGCCCTTTGATCTTTTTAAAATTTTGGAAAAAATTTCCAATCATCCCCCGGCCTGTAGCCAACCAGAGGGTGCCACATGGCACCTTGGGGCATCAAGAGGAGGGAGAACTCCATCGCCTTTGGAAAATTTGTCTTTGGTGAAAATTGCCGAATCACCCCGCCGCTCCGCGCTCTCCTTCTCTCTTCTCCCCACGGTGATTTGTGGCACGCCACGTGTCCCTGGCAGACCCGCAGGCATGCGAAGCCAAATTGGCTTTTCTCCCATCTAGGCAAAATGCCCCAAACTCTCCCGCCGCCCCGCCCTTCCTTCCCTTGTTTCCGGTGATGACTCAGAGGCCACCACGTGTCCCTGGAGGACCCGCGGAGGCGCAAGTGCAATTGGGAAATTTCTCCCGTGCAATGGAAAAGTTTCTAGAGCCGCCTGCGACCCACCAACCCACCAAAGGGGATTTCCCCTCCTCTTGACACGTGTCCCCCTAGGGAAAAATTTGACAAAAAAACTCGCCCACTCATATCTTGAGTTCTGTAAGGAGTTAGGAGGACTTCTTTATATCACTGGAAAGGTGAGAAAATTTCCTATCCATTGGGAATGGTTTAGGGAAATTTTGGAAGTGTTAAGTATGAGAAAAATCAAGTTGAAACTCTGAGCCTGTTAGAGAGTGGGTATGGGAGTAAAATTGCTCCCTAAACCTAACTAAAACTTCTAGCCCTAAGTTTTGGACTATCAACACCAATCCAGCACTATGACAATTCTCCACCGGGAACTCCTGGTGTTATGATTATTTATTAATGCATAGCCTTTAGTTTGGTGGATGTAATCTGGAAACACAACAACAAACATAACATAAGAATACCTAGACTATGATATGAAGGAATGATGACAAATCTGAAATATAAGTGTAAATTATAATATCAACATAAAATTGTTACAATCTCACCCATGAGGTACTTTAAGTGTTCTTGACTCACTTGCCTTCCAACAATAACTATGGGAGAAACTTCACAATCACACCTCTTAATGGCTTCTTTAACACACCTTCAAAATGATGGCTTCCTTTACACACTTACTCATACAATATTTCTCACTACTTCCTTCTATGCTAAATGAGAGGGGTGGCCTTTTTATTTATAGAACTTCTAGGCTTATCCATCTTATCTCTAAGATAGGATAAGAAATCCACTCTAACGAATCATATTCCATACCTTAACTCTTATCTGTACATGTAAGCTTATCTTTTAAGATAAGATAAACCTTATCATTTCACATGGGTTCCACATTTTTAGACTTTTTACAAATAAAATACACAAAATATTTATGACCTCACTCCTTATCCTTATTACCAATATAATATTTCTAATTCCTAATCATGTAGACCCTACTTCTCTACTTACCCCAACTTTGACATTTTAACATTACCGGACCACTTATGACAAATATTTACTTTTTACCACAACATTCCTATTGTACTTTTGACTATTACCGTACTATACATTATTGGCGGCGTCGTACTAGTAGCACCATTATCTTCTATTGGACGCTACTACTAATTATACTTAACAACATCCTATTCGTAATACATACATTAATGAAATAGAAATTACGGAGGAAAATTTTAGTGTCGACAGGACCTTGTGACCTCTGAGAATTGTTAATAAAAGAGAAGTTGTCCCAAGTGAAATTGAATTGTTCGGAACCTATCAGTGGCAACTGTTGCTTTGCAACTTGGTGGTAGACACTCTAAATCAAGTTCTGGGAGTGGGTAAGTGAGACCTTACTCTGTTGATTTTAAATATGTATTCCTTTCTCACTACAATTAAACCCTGCTCTAGTCTTGACCTTGTGGAATTAAATACCTAGGGTATTTAATTGTTTTGGGTCCCTTAACCCTAAAATTTTTAATCAAGGAATATTTAGCTAAATGTCAATGTAATCAGTAAACAAAGTAATCCCTAGAGAGATTTGAGCTAGGTGTGGACTTATTGCACTTGTTGCTCTATAATGTGAAATCAGTAATCATTATAATGGGAAAGGTTATCAGTTGAATTTAATTGTCTTTGAGACTTTGGTTGTCAACTCCTAACACCTTTAAAAAAAAATTATTCCATAATTTTCTAACTAAACCTAGGTGGTTCATGGTTCTCAAGTGGGTTGTTTAACCGGGCATTACACAATTTTTGCAGGTTTTTGTTCACCCTCTTTTCCAATAATTTCTTCTCTAATTATAAGAATTTGATAGAGTGTTTTGTTTTATTTTTATTTACTTCCACCATCTAGTTCCCCTTTTCATCATTAAATTTGATAATTTGTGGTTTCATATCCTCCTTTGGATCATGTTGCATGTGTTCAAACTACAATATAATACATAGGCTCATGTCATCTATGGATTCTTCATATGACCTCCCATTTTGATGTGTCAATTATATCTTGTTTAGTGTCATATTTAGAAAATTTGGCGATGACATCCTCATCTACATCAGAAGAAATGTTTTAATTTTCTTTAGAGTGCAGCATATACTCTTGTCGAGGTCCCAACAATAGAATGTATGGAAAAAAATATTCAGTTATTTCGTCTTATTATCTAGTCTCCAACCATGTTTCTTGTTGTAGATATTGGGCATGTGGAAGTGGTCCTAGATTCTAATAATAATATTGTACCCACATCCAAAGTGTCACTTTCCCAATCTGGTCCAATATTATTAGCAATAATCTATAATCTATTATACTTATTAGGTGTAGTTTTTGGTTGTCCTAATGCTTCCCATGTCCCGTGAGACAATACGTTAACATTTTCTCCAAGATCCAACAATGCTTTTGATAACACCCTAAACTTTTGCAATATGACTAACTAGTAAAGGATAACACCATAATATCCTAGAGCCAAGCTCAAGCTTAAGAATGAAACATCAAAGATCAAAGCTTAAAAGCATGCATTAATGGAAACTAAATGAAATTAAACATTCAATCTACAAGCATCCTTACTATGTGAGATGATTACTAATCAGTATAGACCTAATTAGATCTAAGGTAAATCAAATTATGGTTGTTCTGCTACTCCACAAATGGCGAGAGGATCTCTCTAACAATTACCTACAAGGCCATAGTAAATATCCCTCTACTAACCAATATGAAGATTCGATACAAAGATTGAGCAAACTAATCCAAGAAGGAAGTAAGGCTCTTAATCATATTTGTTATATGATATACTAATCAAAGTATGGTGTAAAGTATGAAGGTAGGCACTTAGTCCTTTTTACAGTTTTCTAGTTTAGGAAAACTTGCATCTTGGTGCATGTGGGACTAAAAGTATAAAGTATATTAAGGCTTGTTAATCATGATTAGTGAAATAACAAGTGATTAGCATGTATGAGCCTTAATTAACCAATTAGGGTCACTTAAGAGGCTAGGATAAGCTTTTGAAGCCTTATGAGATGTCTTGGAGGGAAAGGGGAGATTTTGAATGGTTGGAAGAGGGGTTTAGCCAATAATAGGGTTTATTGATCAAAACAAGGGTAAATAGGCTTAATTATCTGAATAATTGATAATTGTTTGCTCGGAAGAGGATTATAACTTACGATGTGTCCTAAATTGGCATCATGAATGTGATAGAGGCTAGTTAATCAAAAAAGTGTTGTTAATTAACCAAAATAGAGTGAAATGTTAGTTGATTAGCATAAATCACTAATTATAATGGAAATAGTAAGAATGAGAGTAATTAGTGCACTTTTAGCAATGAAACTGCGTAAGTAGAATTTAGGTGTGTACAACTTTCAAAAATTATTTTCCATAAACATTAACATCCATGTATATAGTGGATTTCTACCAATTAAATTTTATGTGAAATGTGTTTTTCTTTGTATTCTTTTTATTCCCTACTTGTTGTACATGGTATGTTCATTCTTTTTATTCCAAAACTTACAAAATTATTTTAATTTTTCTGCGCAACGCTTGTTTGGTTACTAATGTAGCCATTTTTTCTATTGGAATCACCTTTTCTTCATCAAAACATGTAAGTCTTTCCTCTTCCATCTCCTAAATTTTTTAAACTACTTGTATTTTTTTCAATTTATCATAATTTTTTGAGATTGGGATGTGCATGTGTATGTTTTTCATTTTTGGGCCTCAAAATGTCTTCCCACAGTCTTCCCTTAATTGTATATTTGTATTTTGTTATGGCACTTCTTGTGGTCACCAAAACTTTATCTTTAGTCTCCTCCTCATCTTGTAGTATTTTTGTACTGATTTCTTCTTAGTCTTATTTTATTTTACTTCCTCTTGTCTTCTTGATCTTTCGGACATAACATTTTCCCCTATGAACTCTCAAATTTCTCTTTTCTACTAGGTATTTCATGTTTTTGATTGATGATTCATCTCACATACCTTGCAAAATGTTGAGTGGTTTGATTTGCTTCATTCCATAAGGCTTCTATTTTTGTTCCTCTTTTTTATAAAAACTTTCCACCTTCGGAAACTGGATAAATCATGTTTATCTATCCCATGATGGAATCTACATACATTTGGTTCAGAATCTATAAATTTTATAGCCACATGACTTTCATTTCCACATTTATGACATGTTATGGGTCACATCTTCTGGTCCCCCTAGTATCTAGTGTTTTCTCCTAGTTATTTTGATAACTTCCACCTTGATTATTCTAGTATCCCCCTTAATTTTGTTATCCCCCACCTTAATTGTTTTGGTATCCTCCCCTCAATATCCTTTATAGATTCTACCTCCTTGGTAACCTCCTCTATATCCTCCTCTATTATAATTTTACCTTTGTAACCTCCATGATATTCATCATTGTTATATCCTTAATATATGTCAATATTGTTATTATATCCTCCTCCTTTTTGATGGTCTTCGCCTATGTTCTATTGATAGCCTCTTTCATAATTAGAGAACTATTGTGTGGGGCGTATATTTTTAGTATGACTATTGTGTCCGGAAAGGTTGATTGGTGTGTGGTAATTGGTTGTACGACATTATAGTAACTTGTGGAACAATTTTTGGATCGGGTGTTGGTTGGGGCACATGTTTTATCACCATATCTAAGTGAGCTCTATGTTCTTCAAACTCTTCTATAACATCAATACTTTGAAAATTTTACTAATAATAATTATACAATACACATGTGATATAATACATCAATTAGCTCATTGTCAAGGTTTCCTCCATAAATGGACACATATGTTGGCTATGTTGATCCCACAATCTGGAGATTTTGCACCATAAGTGGTCTTTAATAATCATTTTTTGTTTTGGCAACATTCATCCCAATAGGTTGTGCTCTTATTATTGTGAATGTTCTCACCACTTTTATGTATGGACATTCCATTATGTTGTCCTTAATCACAACACACCATACACCTTATCATAAATATATTTGTAGTTTTCAATGGCAAGTTAGTTTTTATCTCTATTTTTATTTAGATTTATTATTGCGGTTTTAACCAGCCAATTCATATTGCGCCTTCTCCAACTTTGATCATATTGTTGTTTCTCCTTCTCTTCTCCACATTTGTACTTCTAATCTATTTTTCATTTACAATGCATATGAAAAATAGTAAAATTTTTGTTGATGGTCTTAAATACAATAGTAGTCCTAAAATAAATCATTTGATCTTCTTATTTTCTATCAAGGGTTCATCTAAATTCTTCACTGCTCCCTTAAATATTTGATTGGATTCCTTGACTATATTTCTTTTTTTTAATCAAGTCCCTCATTTACTTATGCTCTCCATTGGTGCATCAAGATAGTGGAAATATGACTAGAATTTTGCATTTATCTCATACCACATTTTATTATGTTTAGGATTAATTTGAATATGTCACTTGAAGGTATCATCTCTCGGTGTTCCAAAAGAAGTGTTCCTTTTCATCCTTAGTGTCTTTATCAAACAAAGGTAACTTTTTCTTTTGTGTCATCTTCATTGGTTGTGTCACTTGTTTTAGTGCTACTTGCGGTATTCTAACTCACCTTTGGTTTCTTTTTCTTCCTATCCTTTTTGTGTCCCTTCCTTTTTAAATACAATAGCTCTCTCTCTCTCTCTCTCTCTCACTCTTTGTCTCTCTCGCTCTCTCTCTCTCTCTCTCTCTCTCTCTCTCTCTCTGTCTCTCTTCTCTCTCTCTCTCTCTCTCTCTCTCTCTCTCTCTCTCTCTCTCTCTCTCTCTCTCTCTCTCTCTCTCTCTCTCTCTCTCTCTCTCTCTCTCTCTCTCTCTCTCTCTCTCTCTCTCTCTCTCTCTCTCTCTCTCTCTCTCTCTCTCTCTCTCTCTCTCTCTCTCTCTCTCTCTCTCTCTCTCTCTCTCTCTCTCTCTCTCTCTCTCTCTCTCTCTCTCTCTCTCTCTCTCTCTCTCTCTCTCTCTCTCTCTCTCTCTCTCTCTCTCTCTCTCTCTCTCTCTCTCTCTCTCTCTCTCTCTCTCTCTCTCTCTCTCTCTCTCTCTCTCTCTCTCTCTCTCTCTCTCTCTCTCTCTCTCTCTCTCTCTCTCTCTCTCTCTCTCTCTCTCTCTCTCTCTCTCTCTCTCTCTCTCTCTCTCTCTCTCTCTCTCTCTCTCTCTCTCTCTCTCTCTCTCTCTCTCTCTCTCTCTCTCTCTCTCTCTCTCTCTCTCTCTCTCTCTCTCTCTCTCTCTCTCTCTCTCTCTCTCTCTCTCTCTCTCTCTCTCTCTCTCTCTCTCTCTCTCTCTCTCTCTCTCTCTCTCTCTCTCTCTCTCTCTCTCTCTCTCTCTCTCTCTCTCTCTCTCTCTCTCTCTCTCTCTCTCTCTCTCTCTCTCTCTCTCTCTCTCATCCTATAGTACACTAGAAACTTCTCTTTTTTTTTTTATTCCAACTAATTTCTCATCTCTCCTTTCTTCTCTTTAATAAACCACTTCACATTAATCCCTCTAATGATTCTAATTTTTGTTTATGCTTCCCCATTTCCTCCTTCCTATTTATCTCCCCCAACTGCCAATCTTCTTCAAATGTCACATATCTTATGATTGGCCCTCTTTCCACACCCATCATCCCATAGGTGCCTTTCCCCTAAATAAACTAGCTACCACCTCTTACCAATCCCTTATCAAGAAAAAAATTGTAATCAAGAAGAGGATCCTATCTACAAATTTCCCTCCTTTTCCTTCTAAAAATTTAACTTTCTTTAAGTTGAAGCTCATCAAATCTTGGATCATCCTTGTAATGATAAAATATTCGAGTATTGTTTCAAAATAGTAATCCACAATGCAAGTCCAAAGCTCATCAAGATCCCCAAAAAATTAATTTTTTCCTTATTCCACTAAATTGGATCTTGTAATTGAAGCGTTGACTTCTCAATTTCTCTAGAAACCCTCAAAATCCAAGGCCACAACAAGTCACAAAAAGATGTCCAAAATCCTTCATCCTCTGCTCTACGAAATCATTTGCAACACACAAGTAAGATTGGCCGTTCTTTTAATGTCTCTCTGTAAAAGGTTTTTAAATTCTCTTCCCACCAATTTTTAGTTCAATGATTAGGATTCCAAAACAATAATATGTATCCACCCTCAACATCGCTTACTCATATTTGGGCTTAGACACCAAATGTTGGCATAAACTAGATGTTTTTATTAGTTTGATAAGTTTGTTTTGTCCAAATATAGTTGATGTATATAGAGGTGGATATAATTTTATTAAACAAAAAATTGAAGTAGGCCTACATATTCAACATAGATATCATATCACAAAGATAAGTAAAATCACAAAAACACATATTTTCCTACTTTGACTTTGGTGTGTGTGTGGACGCACACACACACACACAGTTTGTGTGTGTGTGTACACACACATATGTAATTTATTTTTGTATATACACACACGTTTATGCATACACACATGTGTTTTTCTGTATAAACAATTACAATGTTTAGATTACAACCCAGTTGAATACTCACATCTCAACGCACCTCATTGTTGTGTTTCTATTTAACCCTATACATACTCTCATGCATACATACTTCTCTTCCACATATATTCACTAATACACGAGATACACACTCCAAATCCACTTCACACTCTTTACATATACATCACACCAATCCACATTATCCTCTAGATTTGTATATATTAGATATGTGTTGTCCCCTGAAAACCATTTTTTGTTTTTCAAGTTGAATTCAAAATTTCGAGCTCTCGCCTCCTAAAGTATTTAAGCCAAGTTGAAAGTTTGAAGAGATAGAAAAATCCATGCCCTAGAGTTGTTTCAAATCCCCAGTCTGCTTGTTTTGATAAATTTTCTGTTTTCCTGTCTAGACGCGTGAAAATTTTATTGTTGTCCTCATTTGAATGAAATTGTCAATCTTTCTATGCCCCTGGATCATCGAACCTTGTATTTTTTTCAATTCCTTGGCTCGTGAAAGAAATTTGAAAATCGGGTGTGAAATGGTGGAGTTTTCTTCTTCTCTGCATTTTTTCCCACGTCCGAGAACGCTTTGGGCATTTTCTTCCTCACAAATTTTGGCCCCATCACCACAAGTACATGGACATGTCTAATTCAAGCGGGTCGGTGAAGAAATTTGAGATTTTGAGCCTCTTTGTAAAAAGGCAAAAAGTTAAAAAGTGACCCACAGCCCCGATTAGGCTTAAAGAAAAAGTCAAATCTTGAGCCCGTAGTCAAAGGAGTCAAAGCAGGGAAGCAAACCGTTGGGGAATTTATGTTTTTCAACCTCTTTGTAAAAAAGGTGAAAATTTAAAAAGTGACCCGCAACCCCGATCAGGCTATCAGGGAAAAATTCAAAGGTGAAGCCCACCGTTAAAAAGTCAAAGCAGACAGAGTGGGCCATCGGGGCACTTTTGGAAATTTAACCAAATTTCCAAAAGTGAAGTAAAAGTTCTAGAATGCTCCGCGGCTCCACCAAGGTCTCGGGCCCACCGTTGAAAAGTCAAAGCGGGAGAGCGGAGCGGCGGAGAACTTTGAAGTTTTGAGCATTTTTCTAAAAAGATTAAAATTGAAAAAAGCGAGCCATGATTCCTTTGCCACTCAAATAAAGCCACATGTCAGGCCTATGGTGGAGAGGTGGAAGGGCAGACCAAAATGTCAAAAAATGCCAATTTTCTACAAAGGCATAAAATGCAAAAGGCATCCTCCATGCCCGCTCCAATAATTTTCTCCCACGTGGACGGCTCTGGTTTAAAGTTTCAAAGGCAAGATAAATGGTTCAAATTCAAAGTTACAAAATGAATGTAATGGCTGCATTATGAAAAGTCTGGTTTTTCCACCATTGGCGTTTCTTCACAAATCAAGAATCCGAACGGACGCAAATGATTGAAAAGAAATTGTAAACCGTTTCTTGCTAACAAAGAAGAAGTTGTAACCATTTCTTGGAGGAGATTTAATGGCTTCTTCATGCCATTGTCGGGGCTAGCGATTGATCTTGTAAACTCACGAGTGCATTGTACTTAGAGAAAACAAAGGAGATAGCCATTTTTCTTCCATTTCCCCCTTTTCTCAATTTCCTCCATTTCTCCACTATGTACAACTTCTGATTAAGCATCAATATAAGAAGAAGGATTTTGTAGCCTCTTTGATGAGGAGATTTTAGAAACTTTGAGTTTGCAATCTTATCTCGTCTTGTTGCCATTTGCAGGGTTGTTTCTTCTCATGAATGCATGTGATGAATTTTCTAACTAGTGTGTGCAGGAATCTGATTTCCTACCTGCAACATTAGTTCTCTTACCTCTTTTCTCACTCCCTTTCCCACTTTCAGACAAATTTCTCTCTTGCAAGTATCTGCAAGCTTTTCCGCAGGGTCAGTGGAGTGCCCTGTTGGATCCCCACCAAAAGGCCACCACAGAAATCCACATTTTCTTGTGCATGCATATACTGATAGCTGCACCGGTTAAGTAGAGGGACTTAGATTTCCAAAGTGTTGGCAAGGAATTCAAAAAAATTCCACTGAAAAATTCCCTTGCCAACATTTTTGCACCCACCGTGGGGTAAATTTAGCAAAGATCACGCACTGAATGCAACCGCAAGGTCAAAAATTCAAAAAGAGAAAAAGAGAAAAATCTAAAATTTGAATGGCTATATGAGCCACATGGATTCAAATCATGGCTATTCGGGAAACCCTCCTGTTGAAATACTCCGAATTTCTCTTCCACATCCAAGAAGACGTTGCTTCAGATTTGAGGGAAGCTATCTAGCATAATAGACAAAGTGCCAATCACTACTTCATTGCCACGAGAATTCTAGACCTTGAAGAAGAACGCGTTGCTAAATTGGAGAGGTAAAGACAAATTCCAGCACCGCAAAGAAGAGCATAGATTTTCAAGCTGGCGGATAGAAGATTCAACCGTAATAGAGACAAGGAGGACAAACTGATCCCATTTTTGAGGAAATTCAAAGGAGATAAGAGCTACTCGGAATCCAGAGGCTTCCTTTTCAAGCAACCAGTCACATTGGGAACTCCGAGTGTTGCCAATCCTTTGATGATAAATTTTCATACATAAACAAGAACTTTGTAGGCTTCAATGACGTGAAGAGCGAAGAAGCTAGAGAAAGAGAGGCGAGAGCCGACGAAGAAATAAGAGCTCAAATCAAAGAAATCAAGAGACTTCAAGCCAAGGCAGATGAAAGAACAATAGAGGAAGTCATAGCCTTAGCAAGGTTGGAAGATAGAAACAAAATAGAATGGGGGATCGGGATCATGAGCATGAATGTGATCGTGAAGCTCATAGGCCTAATGTACCATGGGGAGGAAACACCGGTCCACTGTCTCTTGCTCAACCACTCCATGAGCTACCGAGAGGCTCGAGAAAAAACTTTCCAAAATTTAGAGGGGATGGTTCTCAACTCCTTGAAGATTATATAGCAGCATTTATCATTGTTTACGGTGTGTTGGGTGTTGAGGATGAAGATGTGTCAGTCTGACTCTTTGTGGAGTCACTTCAAGAAAAGGCTTCCGAATGGTTCTACATGTTACCCTCGAGGTCTGTCACCTATTGGGAAGATATAAGAAGTGCATTCAAACATAGGTTCAAGACCACAAAAGATTGTCAGGATCTTCTAGTCCAATTGGTACAAATGAAGAAAGAAACCTCCAAGTCAATGAGGGACTTTGTAGCAAGATATGATAGAGTGATAAGAAGGATCCCTAAAGATGTGGTGCCTCTCAAAATAATTTGAAGAGGTTTTTCATCAGTGCTCTACCATCAGAAGTAGGTTTCTTCCTCAGAAGAGCCCAACCAAGAACATTGAGGCAAGCCCAGGACTTTGCAATAGAAACCGATGATGATCTAATCCTTTCTAGAAAGGTGAAAGGCCCCAATGGGAAACAAAAGGGTCGAATTCAAACTCTGTCACCACAGATCTGATGTTCCAAAAAATGGCAAATGACTTGGTTGCCTTGAAGAAGCAGCTATCTCGATCATAATGCGGAATGCTTCAAGGAGACCAAACCCTCCAGATAGGCCAAGGATTTCTCCACCTCCTTGTCATCTTTCTCTTGAAGCACCACCAGTCAATGCCATCTGTGACACCAAAGAGCCAGAGGAGGAAGCAGAAATTGATGAAACTGAAGAAGAAAACATGGAAGATTATGAAAACTATCTTGAGATTGAGGAAGTTGATATGCACAATGGCCTGATTGAGTATGTTGATGATGAAGATGAAGGTGATGAAGAAGTTCCAAGTTTCTCATGTGTTGTTTTCACTCGTGCTCAATCTAAGAAAGGGATTTCAGCCCCAACAGTTGTAGCAAAGGATAAGAAGAAGAATAAAGAAGATTGTCCTCCAGAGGTTACACAGAATAAAATCATCAATAGAGGATCACCATTACCACCTTCCATGGAATCAGCCAAAGAAAAACTAGACTCACTGGTTGC
Organism: Taxus wallichiana var. yunnanensis; assembly: GCA_018340775.1. Lineage (NCBI taxonomy): Eukaryota > Viridiplantae > Streptophyta > Pinopsida > Cupressales > Taxaceae > Taxus > Taxus wallichiana. The sequence continues at coordinate 710,536,293 of CM031244.1, forward strand.
CAAAGAGCATGCTACTATACCAAGTAAGTCATTTGATTCTTCTTCCAGCTCAAAATTTGCTAAGAATAATTCTCTTCTAAATGTTGGTCCTGCAAAAACATCTAAAGTTCAGTCAAAGGCTACACCCTCACCCCCTTCCAAGCCAATTGTTACATCTAAAAAGAGAACCCAACACCAAAAGTAGCAAAGTCTCTACCATGTAGATCTTCCTCCATTTCAGGAGCCTCTTCCTCACCCACCATTGCCCCATTTGACTTTGTAGAACATGCAAGAAAACCAAAGTCCAGCTCTCTGAAATAGAATACCTACAAACACATCCTACCCAATTTGACAGATTCATCAATGTAGTTTGTGGTGGTAACCCTATCTCTTCAAGCCCAAATTATAAAGGCTTACTCCCCACACCATCCACACCACCTTCCCAAAACATGCTAGCCCTCAGTGCCTCCAACATCAACAGAGTTGAACCTTTCTACCTATCACTCCTCATCAAAGGCTTCCAGCTGAATAATTACATCATAGATTCTGGAGCCTCAGACAATGTGATGCCAACCAAAGTTGCAAATGCTCTAGGCCTCACTTTGACCTAGGTAAATGGCACATGCTACTCAATGGAATCTAAACAAGTTCCATTGGTAGGAAGAATCAAGGATGCATAGGTGGCACTAGCTAATTTTCCAGACAAGAAGGTGCTCTTGACCATACTGGTAGCAGACATCCCAACATCTTTTGGTATGATTTTGAGTAGAAGTTTTTGTAGAGACCTAGGTGGAGAAATAAAAATGGATTGGTCATTTGTAACTATCCCAGTAAAAGGTGAGATGAAGAAGTTGCTACCAATAAGAAAAATGAAGTTCACAGTATGAAAGTCTGATGATCTAAAAGCAAACATTCTCTTTCAAGATTATGGGCTAGGAAACTACTTCCTCACATCAGAAAAAGAGGAGAACTTTTCGCTTCTCATGGAGGAAGAGGAAGATCAAATTTGGACAATGGAATTTGATGGTAGTCATTCTAGAGTAGGTTCAGGAGCTGGTGTAGTATTGTACTCTCCTTCCAATGAGGTGTACCCTTTTGCCTACAAGCTGTAATTTGATAATACAAACAACACTGCAGAGTATGAAGCATTGCTCTTAGGTATGAAGGTAGTAGAGGACATGGGAATCAAGAAGCATGAGCTAAAGTACATCCAATTGGAGAAGCATGCCTATGCAGTGGTCAAGGCTGTAAAAAACTTCAGGTTTTACATTCTCAATTCTCATACAGTGGCGATGGTCCCTGGCAGTGTAATCAAGTCCATCTTGACACAGTAAGATCCCGGAGCTAAAAGAGGAAATTGGATTGCAAAGACTCAAGAATATGACTTGGAGATTTGACCCTCCAATCTAGTAAGGGGAAATGGCTTGTGTAAGTTGATTGCTTTGAAGATGAAACTCTCAAAGTTCAACATGGCGAAGAAACATGTACTTGCTCAACTTGTTCAGAAGACAACCCACTGGTTCTCTTTGTCACCACTACTGATGAGTGGTACGCTGATATTGCCTACTACTTGACTTATGGAGAATGCCCTCCTCATCTTGATTACAAACAAAGAAGAACACTCAAGTTGAAGGCAACCAGGTTTGTGATCTAGAATCATGCACTTTACAAAAGAGGCCTGGATGGTTGTTTCCTCAGGTGCGTAGATAAAGAGCAACAAGAAAAGTTGCTTATAGCATACCATGACCAAGCATGTGGTGGACATTTTTCAGAAATGGTCACTACACACAAGATCCTCCAAGGAAGGTATTATTGGCCCACCATCTTTACAGATACTCGAGATTGGGTTTCTAAATGCAAAGCATGCCAACAGTTTGTTGGAAGATCACGACTCGCTGCATTACCACTCAGGCCGGTGGTTATTGAAGAACCATTTCAACAGTGGGGGCTAGACTTCATTGGTGTTCTACCCTCACTCAAGCGCGGGGCACACCTATGTACTCACAGCAATAGACTACTTCACCAAATGGGTGGAAGCCATTCCGACCAAACAAGCCAACATTGAAACAATATGCAACTTTATCAAGGAGAATATCATAGTCCATTTTGAAGTGCCATAGAAGATTGTAGCAGATAATGCTACCTTTTCTCTTCAAGAGAGTTGAACAATTTTTTCTATAGCTATGGAATCTCATAGCAGATAATCCACTAGGAAACGGACAGGCTGAATCAAGCAACAAGAACATTGTGACCATTGTCCGCAAGCTTGTAAATGAGAATCAAAGGAATTGGCACAAAAGGTTGTATGACACATTATGGGTAGATAGGATCACTCCCAAGAAGGTGATAGGTATGTCTCCATTCCAACTGTTGTATGGAGTTGAAGCAGAGATTCCCCTCACAATTGAGATGCCAGCTCTTAAGTTGCTACAGGAAATAGAAGATGGTCAATACAAAGATTCCTTAGACAAAAGGATCCTATTTCTGGAGAAGCTGGAAGAAAATAGATTCCAGGTGGTGGATCAAATCAAAGAACACCAATTGAAAGTGAAGAAGATCTTTGACAAGAGGGATAAGGAAAGATAATTCAAGGTTGGAGACTTTGTCCTATTATGGGACAAGAGAAGAGAACCAAAGGGCAGCCATGGAAAGTTTGATTCATTATGGCTCAGCCCATTCCAAATTCATGGAGCTTGTGGTGAGAATGTTTTTCTCCTCTCATACTTGGATGGAACGCCATTGGAATTTCCTCAAAGTGGGAAATACTTGAAACTATATCATCAGTGAAAGCGGGTTGTCCCCGCCTTGTACCATAGGTGATTTCTTGGTGTGTTTCCCTTTCCATTGTGTGGTTTTGTTTCCCCTTCTATTGCATGCCGTGTGTTTCCTTCCTTTTGTGTGCTTGTGTGTTTCCTTCTTCTGATATTTCTTTCTCAAAATTGTACATGACTCTGCAAGGCCCAATGGATAAGGCACTGGTCAACATTATATGGTTTAAAAATTGAGATTCTAGATCCTCATACCACATCTTCGCCATGCTCAGTCCATGCCATGTCCCCAAGCTAGAGCCAGTTGTTGTCCCCCGAAAACCACTTTTCGTTTTCCAAGTTAAATTCAAAATTTTGAGCTCTCGCCCTCCTAAAGTATTTAAGCCAAGTTGAAAGTTTGAAGAGATAGAAAAATCCATGCCCTAGAGTTGTTTCAAATCCCCAGTCTGCTTGTTTTGATAAATTTTCCGTTTTCCTGTCTAGACACGTGAAAATTTTATTGTTGTCCTCATTTGAATGAAATTTTCAATATTTCTATGCCCCTGGATCGTTAAACCTTGTATTGTTTTCAATTCCTCAGCTCGCGAAAAGAAATTTGAAAATCGGGCACAAAATGGTGGAGTTTTCTTCTTCTCTGCATTTTTTCCCACAGTCGGGAACGATGGGCATTTTCTTCCCCATCAAATTTTGGCCCCATCATCCACGGGTACATGGACATACCTAATTGGAAGTGGGTCGGTGGAGAAATTTGATATTTTGAGCCTCTTTGTAAAAAAGGTGAAAAGTTAAAAAGTGACCCGCAACCCCGATCAGGCTTAAAGAAAAAGTCAAATCTTGAGCCCATAGTCAAAGGAGTCAAAGCAGGAAGTGGACCATCGGGGAATTTGTGTTTTTGAGCCTCTTTGTAAAAAAGGTGAAAATTTAAAAAGTGACCCGCAGCCCCAATCAGGCTATCAGGGAAAAATTCAAAGGTGAAGCCCGCAAGGAAAAAGTCAAAGGTGAAGCCCATAGGGAAAACGTCAAAGGTGAAGCCCGCCGTTGAAAAGTCAAAGCGGACGAGCGGGCCATCGGGGCACTTTTGGAAATTTAACCAAATTTCCAAAAGTGAAGTAAAATTTCTAGAATGCTCCGCGGCTCCACCAAGGTCTTGGGCCCATCATTGAAAAGTCAAAGCGGGAGAGCGGAGCGACGGAGAACTTTGAAGTTTTGAGCATTTTTCTAAAAAAGGTTAAAATTGAAAAAAGCGAGCCATGATTCCTTCGCCACTCAAATAAAGCCACGTGTCAGGCCTATGGTAGAGAGGTGAAAGGGTGGACCAAAATGTCAAAAATGTCAATTTTCTACAAAGGCATAAAATGCAAAAGGCATCCTCCACATGCCCGCTCCAATAATTTTCTCCCACATGGATGGCTCTGGTTTAAAGTTTCGAAGGAAAGATAAATGGTTCAAATTCAAAGTTACAAAATGAATGTAATGGTTGCATTATGAAAATTCTAGTTTTTCCGCCATTGGCATTTCTTCGCGAATCAAGAATCTGAATGGACGCAAATGATTGAAAAGAAATTATAAACTGTTTCTTACTAACAAAGAAGAAGTTGTAACCGTTTCTTGGAGGAGATTTAATGGCTTTTTCATGCCATTTTCAAGGGCTGGTAATTGATCTTGTAAACTCACAAGTGCATTATACTTAGAGAAAACAAAGGAGATAGCCATTTTTCTTCCATTTCCCCCCTTTTCTCAATTTCCTCCATTTCTCCACTATGTACAACTTCTGATTAAGCATCAATACAAGAAGAAGGATTTTATAGCCTCTTTGATGAGGAGATTTTAGAAACTTTGAGTTCACAATCTTATCTCGTGTTGCCATTTACAGGGTTGTTTCTTCCCATGAATGCATGTGATGAATTTTCTAACTAGTGTGTGCAGGAATTTGATTTCCTACCTACAACATTAGTTCTCCTACCTCTTTTCTCACTCCCTTTCCCAATTTCGATAGAGTTCTCTCTTGCAGTATCTACGAGCTTTGGCGCAGGTCACCTGGAGTGCCCCTGTTGGATCCCCGACCGAAAGGCCACCACAAAAATCCACATTTTCTCGCGCATGCATATATGGTAGCTGCACTGGTTAAGTAGAGGGACTTATATTCCCAGAGCGTTGGCAAGGAATTCATAAATTTTTCCACCGATAAATTCCCTCACCAACAATATGTTACAAAAAGTTGCAACTATTACTTGCATCTATTGTATACACGTTGTCTTCATCCATCCCATAAAGCCTTATTCCTTTGTTACACGTCTTTCGTCAACTTGTGATATACTACACACTTCCACAATCAAACCCTCTATTATAATCTAATGTAAAACCCCATCAAAAAGCCACACACTTAAGTACCCTTTTTGGTGTTGGTGTCCTTTGTCTCACAATGGTCAAATTTTTATGTCTATCCTAATTCTCCTTTCTAAGATGGCCTTAATGGGAAATCATATCCCATGAAAAGGTATAAAATAAAGTCTAACACTCTCATTTACTCACTTGGCATTCTCAAGAGCTCCTCTAGAAAATATTTATCAAGTCTTATGAAAAGTTGCCTAAACTTCCCTAAATCAATAGTGGACATCAAGAATAGCCTATATTCAAATATGAAGCATTCCAAACTAGGTTGGGATTATCCAAAGCCAATTTAAAAACATTCCAAAGTCATATCAATTTTTACTAAGCATCTATACACAAAATGGAATTTCAAATAATATCTATTTATATATAAGTACTCAACTTTGGCATTTTACTTTGACGCTCTATTTATGACACATGAAGAGTATGTTCTATCTATAGTTATACCCACTATTCATTTTGAGGCACAAGTTAAAACATAGGGGTATTTTAGATTTGCATTCACATTTGTACAAGCAGTAGGATAACTACATGGAGTTTAAGCCCTCATTGGGAATTTTTACAACGCTTGGTCACAATCAATACAGAGGTTAGCCCTCTAGAGTAGTCTAAATCCACCACACATTGCTTTGTTTTTAATCTAAAGTTCATTTAAGTGCTAGAGCGAGGTAACTAGGTTTTTGATCACATAAGTGCATGCATGAGGGTTTCAGAGAAAGTGAAAGTGCAAGAAGCAGCTATAGATGGTGATGAAGTAACCCAAAAATACCAAAAGTGTATGCGAGCCAAACATTAACATTGGGAAGGATGGAAGCATTATGTGCTAGTATCCAGGTTTGTCACTAGCATTTGAAGGGGTTTTAGAACCTCTGCATTACGAGATGAAGCACATTTGGCACAATCATAGTTTATTTTCCTAATTCCATATCCAAAACATTTTGCAAATCATCAAAAACTTATTGAACACATCCTCTTGTGTTTTATAGTATTTTGAAACTTGACTTACTTGGATATCAATATTTATCATATTTACTTGTATTATCATATCTTAATATTGGAGAATTTATTTATAAAATTTGATCAAGCATTAGTTTCAAGTTGTGATAGGAATAGGGTTAGTCAAGCCGATCATCAAATAAATTATTTCATAGGTATAATTCATGTTACAAATTCACTTTAGCAAGACATGTGAATTTACCTATCTTATCATAGAACCTATAAATGGTATACTTATCCCAATATTTTGTAGGGACGTTTATACAATCTAACCTAGGTGGGCACCTCCAATGGAAATCCCTTCAAAGGGTTGAAGTTGGGGCCCAATTTCATAGGTACAACCCAACATTAATAAGAATCAAGGACCGCCTCTAAACATTTACTCCTTATCTTCCTCTTTTTGGAATGTGACATGGAAGTAACCCTATGAAATGATCTAATTGCATTCCTAGCACAAAAATAAAAGTTGATTCCCATCCAATTCTAATGGGCATCAAGACTACGTTTGAATCCTATAAACTAGTAGATTAAAGCTCTTTTTGAAGAACAATGCTCCATTTTATCCAAATAATGATCTAAAATATCCACAATGGGGATTTGATTAGGTATTTACACACACAACTCTCCTCCATATTGATTTTCTTTTTCGGAAGGATTTTAGGAAATTTTGACTCACCTTGATTCATAGAATTCAAAGATGCATCATGTTGATTAGGTTTATGAAGCCACTCCAGCCAAAAATGTCGTAAGCTTCCTCCAAGCTATAAGTCTCATGGATAAGGAACCATAATCAAAATGAGGCCCAACATAAGATCTTAAGGTCCGGAAGCACATTGAACTTTTCTTCAATGTCATAAGCCAACTTAAAAATTTGTTGCCTCTATTCAAATAAGGATCCTAGACCAAATCTTCTTATTCTCGATTGATAAATTTATTCATATTAGCCACAATCGTCTTTCTATATTCACTCTCACTTTGTTTTCCCTTGCTAAAGTCACCTTTTAGTTCAACATCACATTATATGGTCTCTCTAAATCTATGGTCGAATAAATTAGACAAGAATGTGTCATCCTTCTTTGAAAGATCTAAACCGCCTAAAATTAATATAACTAGAGCCGAACACATTTCTCTAAAAACCCTTTAAAATAATAATAACCTTTCCATTCTTAAACATGATAAAGGTAATGAATTTTTTTGTCTTTAATCGCGACAATTATGTCTCTAGAATGCTTGAGCACCTAAATTGTAGTAGTTACAGAAAATTAAACAAAACCTTGCTGATAAAATTTTACAATTCGTTGCTAATGCTATTAAATATTCATCATTAGATTATAATACTAAGAAAAATATTATTCATTATAAGGAAATCACCCTAGAATATATAGCCAACCTAAAATCCATAAGCCTGGTGCTCATATCCGTTGTATTGTCAATACCATCCACTCCCCTACCTATAAGCTCGCCTCCCTTCTTGCTAATAAACTTAAACCTTTAGTACGTAAGTCCTCGTCATTTATTAAGGAATCGGTTTATTTTGTAGAATTTATTAAAGATCAAAAATTGGATAAGTGTGGCTCGATTGTCAGTTTTGATGTAGTTTCCTTTTCACAAAAATACCTATCAATGAAATCATTCTTATCATCAGACAAATCACTGATAGTGAAGCCACAAATATTGTCGAGCTATGTTTATGATCTACTTTCTTTAGCTTCAATCGAAAAATTTACGAAAAAAAAATGAAGGTATTACTATGGGTTCCCCTCTCTCCCTTTTATTGCTAATTTATTTATGGAAATTTTTGAACAAAATGCAATTTCATCCTACCCTTTAACACTTGAAAGGTGGAAAAGGTTTATCGATAATACAAACATTTTTGGATTCATGGTATGGATAATCTTAATAATTTTCTCCACCACCTCAATAGCATTTCTCCCCACATCTAATTCACTATAGAAATTAAGATAATAGAATTTCATTCCTTGATATCCTTCTAAAAAGAAAATAAAATGGAACATTATCACAAGAAGTTTATAGAAAGAAAACTCACACAGATTGTTACCTTAAGGTTGAATCCCACCATCACCCATCCTAGAAAGTTGGTGTTCTCAAAACTTTAACCTCTAAAGCGATGAGGATTGTTGATAGTGAGCACCTTAGTCTTGAATTCAATCATCTTGCCAAGGTTTTTAATAAAAAAGGCTATAATAATAAATTAATCACCAACACTCTTAATAATGTTATTAATCCACCTCTTAAAATTGTAAATCATTTTGATAAGAATAGAAAATTCATCCTCCCATATATTAAAAAAACACCACTGATAAAATCGTTGAAATTTTAAGCAAAAAGGTATTACTACTTCTTTCAAACCTATTAACACTTTAAGAAATAATCTCGATTGACACTTAAAGATAAAATTGGTGCTAAACTCAATAGTGGTGTCAATATGATTACATGATCATGTGGAAATTCATATATTAGCGAAACTAGTAGATCTATCAAAACTCAAATAAGCAAACACGATAAAGACATCAAACACAATCTTATAGAACGATCTACATTGGTTGAGAATTCCTAAATACTAAACATTCCATTTGTTTCAATTCACAAAGGTTATTACTTCTGAAGATAATTATATAAAACGTCACCTTCCTAAAGTTATTGAGATCATGCACTACGATAATAATATCAATAGGGATAAGGTGTAACATCCCGACCTTTGGGACTTCGTATTAATAATGAAATCCTATTTTATTTTGATTTAATTTTTTTTTTAGTTTCATGTTTAATTCAGTCACTCTTGAGTGTGACACACTGAAAGGAAAGGACATTCGTCCATATACCCATATGGGTATGATCATAAGTACGTGAGTTTATATACAAGCGTATATATGCTAACGTACTTGTGCTTGTGTATATGCATAGGTGCCACTACTCCATCACTTGACACTCACACTTTGATAGTGAGTGACGGTGTTTGTGGAAAATTTTGGTGTGATGTTGATATTTGGTTAGTGGCATTAGTACCTGGCTTGACACAAAAATGAGGTTAGCGTTAAGGTTAGTTGCTAACTTAACTAACCTAAGATCTAGGCTACGTGACCTAACCTAGGCCTAACTTACAATGGCAACTTAGTAACCTAACCTAGGGTAAAAAGACCACCTTGGCATATACTTTTAACGGGATTGGTAATTGGTGACTTTCCATTTGGTTTATTCATGCATTGACTTGGCCATGTGGTTAATGTTTTTGTGCTTAATGCATGAGGTAGCACTTATGAGTTGTGTTGGCATTGACTTGTGTTTAAACTTCACTTATGGGACGTGGTAAATAAGTTTCATTTTAAAATTTATGCTTAAGCCTATGTGGTGCCATTTTATTTTAGCTAGATTTTGAAATCCATGACACAAAATGGAATTAGGGTTATCATTTTGGGCATTTGGCATGGCAGTGGAGAAGAGGGGAAATCAGGGGGAAACCTTTGTAAAAACTTTTATGAGCATTTCACGGAGGTTTTAGAGGGCATTCTTGGATGTTTTCATGGCCACCATTATGAAGTTCCTCCTTTTTTGGGTGATGTCATTTTTGTTGAGACTATTTCTAGGGATTAAGGAACTTGTTTTGGTTTTTTTTGTGAGCTGGGAGAAGCCAAGGGTTTGAGGAAATAGAAGAGGAAAGAGGAGGAAAAGAAAATAAGTTGTTAGTCTTCTTCAAGCTCATATTTTTAAAGGCAAGGGTTTCTAATTTTATTTCATGCAGTGTTTTATTAAATGATTGCATTTGGGTGTTCTTCTCATTCTGGGTATTTGAGATTATTGTTCTTCTCATTCTAGGTATTTAATATTATTGTTTCTTATTCTAGGTATTTGAGATTATTGTTCTTCTCATTCTGGGTATTTGAGATTATTGTTTCTCATTCTTGGCATATACGAGATATTATTTATGGAATTTTTCCATATAGTTCGTATGCCTTTTCATTTGGGTTTTCTTGAGAATATTATTTATGGTATTTTGCCATACAGTTTGTATGCCTTTTCATTTGGGTTTTTCTTGAGATTATTATTTCTAGCATTTTGTCAACCTGTTTGCATGCTTCCTCATGTTGGGTATATAAAGAATATTGTGTTGGCATTTTGTCAAACAGTTTGCATGCTTCCTTGTGTTGGGTATATAAAGAATAATGTGTTGACATTTTTTCAAACAGTTAGCATGCTTCCTTATGTTGGGTATATAAAGAATATTGTGTTGGCATTTTGTCAAACAATTAGCATGTTTCCTCATGTTGGGTATATAAATAATATTGGGTTGGCATTTTGTTAAACAATTAGCATGCTTCCTCATGTTAGGTATATAAATAATATCGTGTTGGAATTTTTTCAAACAGCTTATCATGCTTCCTCATGTCGGGTATATAAAGAATATTGTGTTGGCATTTTGTCGAACAACTAGCATGTTTCCTAATGTTGGGTATATAAATAATATTATGTTGGCATTTTTTCAAACAGTTTACATGTTTCCTCATGTTGGGTATATAAATAATTTTTTGTTGGCATTTTTTCAAACAATTGGAATGCTTCCTCATGTTGGATATATAAAGAATATTGTGTTGGCATTTTTCAAATAGTTGGCATGCTTCCTCATTTTGGGTATATAAGAATATTGTATTGGTATTTTTCAAAAAAATTACATGCTTCCTCATTTTGGGTATATAAAGATATTGTGTTGGCATTTTGTCAAATAGTTGGTGTGCATTCCCTTACGGACCTATATATGATGTTTCGTTGGCTTTTTTCAAATGATTAAAATGGTGTACCGTTTTGACATAAAGATATTTAGATTGACATTTTGTTAAATGATTAAAATGTTATTCCGTTTTGGCATAAAGATATTTAGATTGGCATTTTTAAATGATTAAAATGTTGTCTCATTTTAACATAAAGATATTTTGATTGACATTTTGTTAAACGATTGAAATGTTGTTCCGTTTTGGCATAAATATATTTTTTTGGCATTTTGTTAAATGGTTAATATGTTGTCCCGTTTTGGCATAAAGATATTTTTTTGGCATTTTGTCAAACAGTTAGTATGCTTTCTTTCTTTGGCATATAAGATGTTTCATTGGCATTTTGTCAAATGGTTAATATGTTGTCCCGTTTTGGCATAAAGATATTTTGATTGGCATTTTGTCAAACAATTAGTATGTTTTCTTTCTTGGGGCATATAAGATGTTTCGTTGTCATTTTGTTAAGCCATTAGTATACTGTCTCATTTTGGCATATAAGGTTATTATGAAATGCATTATGTAATCATCCTTACTTGTTGTAAGTTTTATGTATTTTCTGTATGATGGTTGAAGGCTTCATCCATGAATGAGATTTTGAACTTGATTAGTTCATGCATGTATACATGCTTATCTACATCATTATTATAATAATGGATGAGTTTGTATGTTGATGCATGACTAAATATTATTGATATTTTTTCATTTATAGAATACTACATGTATGAAAATAGGAAATATTTGCACTTCAATTGAACTAACCCTTTTTGAAAATGCAGGACACTGAGATAAAGGAAAAGAAAATATTTGATAAGGAGTTGTGATGGTTTTCATATCTTGTCAAGTTAATTTATAGCACGCTCATGAAATAAAAACTGTACTTTATCTACTTGTTGAAATATTGAGTTATTGTTGTATAAGACTTGAGGCTCGTTATATTGTCGGTAAACTTTTAAGTTACACCAAACATTGAAATGAAAGAAATATTTTTTGGAACAAATCTGATTTGTACTTGTTGTTTCATGCATTTATGATTTAAGTACTTAGTTGTAGCAGTTGTTCATGTTTGAAATCAACATAACACTTTAACAACGAGGTTAATGAGATTTTAAAAAATTGGATCTTAGTAATCGGGTCCTTACACTTGGTATCAAAGCGAGATTTATAAACACTGGGCCTCTCGGGAATGTTAACTAATAATTATTTTTGTACTTACCAGAACAACAATAAGAACTAAGAGTAGTGGTGGTGTGGACAATCCAAACCAAGTTCGTGGTGGCCGAAGGGGAAGAACTCGAAAGAGGTGCAGGTAAAGCATATGATGGAAACATCAACCCTATCCCGAACCCCACCGAAGAATTCTTAAATTAACTTCTTAGGACTGTCAACACCTTACAAAATATATTGACAACTCACAAGAGGAACCTAGAGAAAAATAGTGGCCTAGGAGGTAATCAAGTCAGATAAGACCAACAAGAGGTAAACCTCGAAGACTTAAACAATCAATCGGGTTGTATACTCATGAAGGGGTACCCCAAGGAATAGAGGAATAGAACCTTTCCTTAAGGAATTGAATAAAGTGTCTATTCATAGATTCAATGGGTTGTCCACGATTCGGGTGACAAACTTGAGGCTTGGTTGTTTAACCTACAACAATACTTTGGGTTGCATGACTACAACTCCAACACCAAGGCCCATATTACAATCTATCACCTTGAAGAACAAGTTGTTATGTGGTGGACTCATTTTAAATGAGTGAAGGGTTATGTGGACTCCACCCTTACTTGAGAAAATTTGAGAAGAAATTCGAACTAGATATGTCTCAGCTAATCACCGAGAAAATAAGCAAACTTAGTTTCATGGTTTGAAACAAAATAACATGATTGTAGTTGAGTATGAAGTTCAATTTTTAGATCCGATACAACATGTCGATTACATGAAGGATGAAGAATCCATGGTAAATAAGTTCAAATTGGGTTTAAGGGAGGTTATCCTAAAGATGTTAACATGATCAACCCTAATATTTTTTCCCAAGTGGTTAGTATAGTCTATAGTGTTTGAAGAAAAAGAACATTCCAAGATGAGATATCACCATGAAATGAAATAGAATGCGATGTTAAAGAAGAACATTATTGTTTCCTCTTCTGGACCTTACCAAAAACTTGATTTTAAAAAGGCTTATTTTAATGGTAAGGATAATAATGAAAAATTTAAGGGATCAATAACCGAGGAGGGTCGAGGCCTCCTAACAAGAAGCAAAATAATAATCGTAGGTTGGTAGTACTTATAAATACACACCTACTTCAAGATCCAACACAGTTCTGGTGGAAAACAAAGCACCTCAACAAGGCTGTTAGACTTGTGGTAAGAACCAATATCAAAGAGATCGCCCACAATTCCTAGCAAGCGGGAAGCAAGCCACAAATTCTATGTTGTGGTAGATAACCACAAGGTTGAGTAGCAAGCAACACCCATTGAGGCTAGAGGTAAAAATTTGAAGCTGAGTTTTCTGTACTATTTGATTCTAGAGCATCTGATTGCTTTGTGTCTCCTAAATTAGTGCATAAGATGAATCTGAAAACTGTTCCTATGAAATAAAAATGGCAATTAGAATTTGGCACTGGTAAGAAAGTGCAGATTTCTAAATACTTAGATCAAATAGAACTTGATCTATGAATGTTTGAAACTAGATTAAATATGCATGTGTGCCTTTGGGGTCATATGATCTGATTATTAACATGGATTGGTTACAAGACCATAAAGTTGATATTGATTTTTTTATAAAATAATACACTATTTTGATGGTTTTTGCTTTGAACAAGTTCTTTTTGGTATTAAAAACAGCAAGTTCTTACCCTCAACTTTTTCCTTACTACTAAAAAGAGCAACAGCAAGGGTTGTCTCTTATTTTCCTCACATATGGAAGAGTTTCCTGAGGTGAAGGAACCTAGTTTGCATGATTATCTTGTATTAGCTGAGTTTAGGGATGTTTTCCCTAAAGACTTGTTAGGTCTACCCCAAAAAGAGAATTTAATTTTTAATAGATATCATGGTAGGTTTAGCCCCCACCTCTAAGGCACCCTAGAGAATGAACAATGTGGACTTGTAAGAGCTAAAATTTCAGCTATAAGAACTTCTTAAGCAAGGACCGATTAGGCCAAGTGTGTCCCCTTGGGGAGCACTAGTAGTCTTTGTTAAAAAGAAAGATGGTACATTAAGGTTGTGCATTGATTACCACATGCTCAACAAGGTTACCATTAAGAATAAGTATCCACTGCCCCAGATTGATTATTCATTTAACCAAATGAAAGGGGCGGTGGTATTTTCTAAGATGGACTTAAGGTCCGATTACCATCAACTAAGAATTAAAGATGAATGTGTGCATAAAATAGCCTTTCATATAAGGTATGGATAGTATGAATTCATGGTTACGCCTTTTGGTTTGACCGATGCACCGTCTACTTTCATGAACCTTACGAATAGTGTTTTTAGATATTTTTTGGATATGTTTGTGTTAGTCTTCCTAGATGAAATTCTAATCTATTCTAATAATGAACAAGAACATGAACAACATTTAAGAATGGTTCTGCAAAGGCTCCGGGACCATAAATTGTATGAAAAGTTGTCTAAGTGTAAGTTCTACTAATATAAGATATACTACGTAGGACATATTATTTCTAAGGATGGGATTTCTATTTATCCATCCAAAATTAAAGCTATTGAAGAATGGTCTGCTCCTAAGAATGTGTCATAAGTTTAAAGTTTCATGGGCTTGGTGGGTACTATAGAAGGTTTGTGAATGATTTTTCATGAATATCCCATCCTATCACATCGCTACAGAGAAAAGGTAAACCATTTAAATGGACTATTAGGTGTGAAGAATCCTTTCTAAAACTTAAACATGATCTCACTACAACACCTATCTTGTTGGTTCCAGATCCAAACATCCCTTTTGAGATCTGGACTAATAAATCCCCGAATGGTTTAGGGGTGTACTAAATCAAGAAGGTAAGGTAGTGGCTTATGAGTCACAAAAATTGACTCCTAATGAGTTGAACTATCCCGTGCCGCATGACTTCGAATTGGTTGCAATAGTTCAAGCTCTTAAGAAATGGAGATGTTTCTTGTTAAGTAATCCACTTAAACTTAAAACGGATCATAAAAGTATTGAGAACATGTTTACTCAAGAGAACCCGAATGCCCAAAAGAAAGGAGATGGCTAGAATTGATTAGCGATTATGCTATGGACAAAATATGTCAAAGGTAAATAAAACCGTGTGGCGATGCACTCAGTCATAGGGTTCGTTTTGTTGATGTTTCTAGAACAAAATTTCTACTAAAGGACCAGTTGTTATAACAATAGAGAACTGATATTTTCTGCCATAATGTGACAGAAAATTTAATGTAGGAAGAGGTGGACAACAAGTATGTTGCGTATTCCTTAGACTCAGATGGCCTTTTCAGGTTCCAAGGTAGAATTTATGTACCTTTTGAAGGAAATTTAATAACTATTATGATGGAAGAAGTGCATCAAGCTCCTCATTTTGCACATCCTAGGGTCACTAACATGACTCATGAGTTGAAACAGTTTTATTTTTGGCCTGGTATGAAAAAGGGTGTGGTTGGTTTTGTTTCTAAATGTTTAGAATGTCAAAAGGTAAAATTTAATCATTTACATCCCGATGGTAATATTTGTTCGCATGACACTCCAAAAGATAAATGGACATCTATAACTATGAATTTTAATTTTGGTTTTCCAAATCTAAAAAAGAGGCATGATACTATTTTAGTTGTTGACAAGTAACAAAGGTTACTAATTTTATTCCCTGGTAATCTAGCTGATGATGCACGTGTACTTGCCGATAGATTTTTGAGGGTGGTAGTAAGCAAAATGTGCCCCAGCATTTTTTGTGGCTAACTCCTTGTGTTCTTGCCTCTCTTGTGCCTCAGTCCACATTTTTTGATTTTAAGGCACTCAAGGCTTTCTGGAAATGGCACCATCAGATAGAGCTCTCTCTTAGCTTTCCAGAAAGGTAAAGTTTGCCTCCTAACTCCTTATATTTTTCAAGTTATGGCTCATGGAGTTTTTGTGGAAAATTTTCCCATTTGAGGCCCGCAGCCAATAGGAAGCTGCCACGTGGCATCCGACCAGTGGAGCGCGGGGAATTTTTGAAAAATTTTCCAAAGACAAAAAAGAGGTAAAATTTGAAAAAATTTTTTCCGCCGATCCGTTTTTGGGCCGTTTTTGCCCTAAATCTTCAAACGATCATATCTTTTGATCCAGAGCTCGATTTTCACGTTCTTTATATCATTGGAAAGATGTTAAAATTCTCTACATGATTCCATGGTCAATTTCTAATTTTGGTTCAGTTTGGAGAGAGAAAATTCAAAACGGTTCTGGTACGTGTCCATGGCCAGAAATGACATTTCAACAACCAAATTTAATACAGAATGGGTCGCATTCTTCTCCAATATGGTCAAAAATGATAGGGTATGGGTTTGTAAGGTCCTCCATGCTGTTTTAATGCATTTTCCATCAATGAGGAATGGGCTCCCACGTTTTTTACGTTTTCTCTCTCCTGGGCTCGACCCATGCACTGTAAAAGCCAGATTTGGCTCATTTCTTCATGGTTGAACACTTTTTGGCATTGAAAACTTCTTCTTTCACCTCCAACAAGTGATAGTTGTAAGAATCAGACCTTTTTCACAGTTTGTAATAGGTTTATACCTCTTTGATGGTGGAATGCAAGAGATTTTTACATGGAATTGATAAAGGCAAACTCGTGAATGCTTTCACCCCTCTCTGTTTTGTATTGTTTTACTTCATTTTAAGACCTCTAATTACATCTATCACCTTGTGTATGTTTTCCTTGTTGCATTTCATGAATTTGTGTCTATTTACATGGCAAAAATGTTTCACCACTCCTTTTGGTGCATCACCATCTTTAGTTTAGTTTCATTTTTGCATTTTTATCCCTGCGTCTCTCGCAATCTAGGTAGAATTAGGATTAGAACCTCCGTAGTTTGTGCAAAATATAGATCTAAATCGAGGAGTTTGAGGAACCAACCTCTATTCTGGAGATTCCTCTCTCATTTTCACAAGTCCCACACTTGGAGAGAGGTTTCCATGTTGTGCAATCACACTGGATGCTCTAAACATCATTTAGAACCTTGATTTGCATCCAGGGGTGCTGCTGATTTGCAACAATAGTTTTGGCACGCCCGGTGGGACCTTAGAGGTCTCATTTTTATTGCAGAAAAGTTGATGTGCATCTGCTGCAATTTTCTTGCTTGAAAAGAGCTATAATTTGCATATCTGGCGACTCCAAGGGGAAGAATCAACTGGTTTCAAAGAAGCAGCCTGAAAACTCATGAGAAGAATCACTACAAGGTCAAGAGTTGGAGAAGAAGAGGTGTTGTTTGAATATCTACAGTTATCTCCAAGAGTAAGGCAAAGTGGGAGGAGAATCCAAAGGTCTCCATCTCCACCAAACAGAACTCTCTCAACTCCTCCACCTGGTAGGCCTTTCATTCAATCAACAAGGGTTCTAAGACCAATTAGAATGGCACAAAACAACCCCTATGTCAACTTCACAGGCAGCAGCCCACTTGCCCTCAATGCACAACATCCAATTCCTATTCAGCCTCAAGAACATTCCATACTTCACCGGAGAAAATCGACTACTCCAGTGTGATCATGTTAAGGATATTGCTAACCTTTGTAATTCATGAAATCAATGAGATGCAAGTGGTCACAAGTTGCTGCATCTTCATTCAAGGGGAAAGCATTGCAATGGTTTAGAAGCCTTGAGCTGGTTCTATCACAAATTGGAATCAGCTATGTATAGCACTTCATGAGCAATTTGGAGAGAAGGGAGACAACTTGTCTCTTTTGGAGCAACTGACAACCATCAAGAGAGCTCCCAATGAGCAGCTGACCGATTTCAACTTCAGATTTCAAAAGACTTGGGAGAGAATTCCAATGGTAGTCAGACCAACAACAGAAGGTGCTTTTCTCTATTATCTCAAAGCTCTAAATTCTGATATTTCTATGTTGATTCAGTCCATGGGAGGCATAACTATCCCTATGGCTTATAGCATTGCCATTAGGGCTGAAAATTGTTTGATCCAAGCTGGCAAACTAGCCCCTAGACCTCCCATGCCATTGTTTCCAAGTTTAGAGAGTCCAAATACCAATCAAGCACCTAATTTGGCTCCTTCTCCCACTCCTAGAAATCAGAGTTCAAATGAAGCTTCTACTTCATCTCCAAGTGCCCCAAATGAGCTTCAAGAAGTCATGAAGCAATTGCAAAACCTAGGCAATGAGCTGGTTACTCTCAAGAGGCAACAAGCCCAAGGTTTTAGACCTTCTTACTAGCCCCAAGCTCAGCCTAACAGCAGCCATACCAACCACAAAGACCACCTAATCCAGCTGCAAATATGAATCAAACAAGGCCTCCTGCCAATAGACCATTTCAGCCCTATAATCCAAATGCCATATCTGCCTCTAAGGCATTGGTGCCAACACAAAACAACATTGCTCAAGAGTATGACTGGTGTTTTCCATGCAATGAACCTCATAACCAATCCATGTGCTTCAATGGTGCTTTGAATCAAGCATTAATGGTGACAACTACTGGTGTGGAGGGTGAGGGCAGTCAAGGAAACAACCAACAACAAAAACATTCCAACAACAATCAGCCCCAAATGACACCACGTTGGTAAATTGGCAAGCAGAGGATTTTTGTGGCATGAATCAGGTAGTTTCCCAAGGTGTTGCAGCCAACACAAGGTCAAAAAGAAGGAATTTGGGTGAAGAACAACCATTAGCTCCAACCAATCCACAACCTTCCATGGCTCCACAAATGGTTGGCAAAGCAAAATCCAATTTCAAATGCACAAGGGCAGCCAAGAACAGCTCCTAGACCAACTCAAATACCAGTTATTGCTGCCCACGTGCAAGGAGTGAATGTACAAGCAAAGGGACAACAAAGAGATCCTTCATCACCATTCAAGATCATCGATCGATGAAGAAGACAAATGTTAATATATCAATGTGGGAATCCCTATCTATCCTGTGCCAAAGAGATTTGCTACAAGCTGCCATGAAGGACTCGCCAACTTCGAATCAACAAGTTCGGATGCAAGAGAAAGTGCTCACAAATGCTGCCCACCTGAGGGAAATCATGGAGGACAAAGAAAGGTAAAATGTTGAAGCCCCCTCCTTTCTATGTTTCATTAATCATCGAAATCAGCTAGTGCACAATTGCATGATAGATTCCGGGGCAAGTAGCTCAATGATGCCTAAACAAATAGCTGATCACCTAGGGCTCCAAAGATGAAACCATATCCAAAGGGGTAGTGCAGCTGGATGGGACAGCAAGAAGAATAAATAGTTGGGTGATTAGAAACTTGAGTCTTACCTTGCATGCATGTCCAAATGTTGTTGTTTTACAAGATGTATCAGTCATAGACCTTCCACCACTCTTTGCCCTATGCTTGTCAAGGGACTTCACAGCCAAGATTGGGGGATATTTGTCTGCTGATTGGTCACACATGCTGTTCAGAACGAGGTATGGAACTAAGGCTACAATCAGGTCTGAACCTATTGCAAACTTCCACATTGAGCCTTACACTCCAAGTCAGATCAACGCCAATTGTTCAGCATTTGATCAAGAAGACCACCCAAGCACCGATGAAGCTGACACCAAGGTTGGGAGCATCCCGGATCTAACTCTTGATGAATGGGCAAACAAGGTACATGCTTTTGATCCTTATCAAGAAGTAGAAGAATCTGAGCTAGGGGTCTATTGTATACATGAAGAAAATCAGCCTATTCCTAACATCACCAAGCCAAACCACAAGGATGACAATGAGGTATGGCAGCTGTTTTTTGATGGATCAAGAAGTAGACAAGGTGCAGGAGGTGGAGCCATGCTTGTTTCACCTCAAGGAGTAAAGTACTATTCAGCTTTTAGATTTCAGTTTGCATGCTCCAATAACACTGCTGAATATGAAGCCTTGGTGCAAGGGATGCATTGGGCAATCAAGAAGAAAATAAAGAACTTGCAAGTCTTTGGTGACAGTGAATTGATTGTAAATCAGGTCAAGGGACAACATGCTGCCAAGAATGATCTACTCAGGTGCTACAAGAACAGGGTGTGGGACCTCATGGAAGATTTTGAGGGTTTTGGCATCAAATCCATTCCTAGAAAGAGAATCAAGTCACCGACAAAGCTTGCAGCAAAGAGGGGCAGCCTTTGACATTGTGGAAAGCATTCAAAAGACAAGGTACAACCAAACATCCACGTGATTGTGAGGCCTTCAAAGGCCGTATAACAATGTCACTTGGCAAGTGTTTGAGAATGACCAAAGAAATCATCCATTTCTTAAGAAGAAGCTGAGTTCTCACTAAGAATCAAGAAAAGTCGAACAACAAGATGGTGACCAGTGGTACAACTGAGAACTAACAAGCTGCCCAAGGGACTTATCACTTTGGAGTCCATTTTTAATCCCAATGATCAGTTTAGAAAGGAGAAAGCAAACATTCAGGTCAAGAGAGAGGATTCAGTATCCATCTTGGTAGAAGAGAACAAACCATTGCAAATTGGAAAGATGACAACTGAACAAGAAAGGTATGAATTCATGCAGCTGTGTCAAGAATTCCCAGATGTGTTTGCTTGGAGCTACGAAGATTTGAAAGGTTTCAATCCCAACTTAGCTCAGCATACCATTGAATTGGATCCAAATACTAAGCCTCAAAGTGTAAAACAAAGACCACTCAATCCACACATGGAGCCTCTCATGAGGAAAGAATTGGACAAGCTGATTGAGTCAAGAATCATATTCCCAATCAAGCATTCTAGTTGGGTTGCCAACTTGGTTCCAGTCAGAAAGAAGAGTGGGGAGATCAGATTGTGTGTTGATTTCAGAGACTTAAATAGAGCATCTCTCAAGGACCATTACCCACTCCCTTCCATGGAGCAAATCTTGCAAGTTGTGGCTGGCTCCGAGAGGTTTTCACTACTTGATGGCTACTCAGGCTACAATCAGATTATGGTGAAGGAGGAAGACCAGTTCAAGACAGCCTTCACAACCAAATGGGGAACTTTTGCATACAGGAAAATGCCATTTGGGTTGTCCAACGCTGGTGCTACCTTCCAAAGGGCAATGGACATGGCGTTCAAAGGTTTGATTAACAACGTGGTGCTGATTTACCTTGATGATATCACTGTTTTTTCCAAAAATGCAGCAGACCACCTCTCTCATTTGAGACAAGTTTTCACGAGGTGCAGGAGATTTGGAGTGTCTTTAAATCCTAGAAAGTGTATCTTTCTTGCACATGAAGGAAAGCTCCTTGGCCATATTGTCTCCAAAGAAGGATTAGCAATTGATCCAGAGAGGGTTGAAGCCATAAGAGCACTACCATTGCCAAGCCACAAGAAAGCCCTTCAGAGTTTCTTGGGGAGGATAAACTTTGTTCAGAGGTTTGTCCTAGATTTTGCAGCCCTTGTCAAGCCCATCACCAAAATGTTAAAGAAGAGCATGGCTTTCAAGTGGACAACAGAAGGCAAGGAGAGTTTTGAAGCAATCAAAGAAGCCATTTCTCAAGCACCAACTCTCATCAACCCGAGACTTCTCCAAGGATTTCATCCTCTATGCATTTGGAGGTAATGACACTATTTCTACCATTTTGGTACAGCAGAACAAGGATAATGATGAGCAGCCAATTGCCTTCTTCAGCCAGAGCCTAGATGACTATGAGGTGAAGTACTCTTTTATTGAGAAGCATGTGCTGGTAGTAATCAGAAGCTTGAAGAAATTCAAGCATTTAGTCTCGAACAACAAGGTCCAGTTGCTGGTCTCACATGTGGGGTTAAGGACTTCCTCCTCAACAAAGATTTGAACGAGAAAAGGGCAGGTTGGATCACCCGTGTCATGGAGTATGACATTGAGATCAAGATCACCAAGCTGGTAAGAGGGAAAGGATTGTGTGAGCAGCTGGTTTTGGGGAAGCAAAAAGAAGTATGCAATGAAGAAGAGGTTGTTTTGACATTCCAGACAGCCATGAGCCAAGTGGCAATCAAGAAGAAGACAATGCTGCCCCCACTCCTTGCTGGACCCAAGGTATAATACACTTCCTAAGCACAGGCCTATGCCCTCCGAGATGAACAAGACCCAAAGAAGACACTTCAGATTGCAGGCTGTCCCATATGCCATTGTTGATGGAGTTTTGTTCAAGAAAGATGTGAATGGAGTGCTGCTGAGATGCATTAGCACAAATCAGATTCATAGGGTGTTGGAAGAGTTCCATGGTGGACCAGCCGGGTGGTCATTTTGCACCAAGAGTGACAAATCTAAAAATCATGAAGGCTGGTTATTATTGGCCTAAAATTTTCAAAGTGATTGCTATGCATGGATTAAGAGGTGTAAGAATTGTGCATTCTTCACAGAAAAGAGAGACTTGCTGCCCTTCCATCGCATCCAATCTCGCTTGACCAGCCATTCATGCAATGGGGTTTGACTTCATCGAGTCATTAATCCCAATTCAAGTCAAGGGCACAAATGGATTTTGATAGCCACGGACTACTTCACCAAATGGACTGAAGCAGTAGCACTCAAAGAAGCAAATGAGTCCAACATCTTAGACTTTTATGAGGGGATAGCGACCAGATTTGGTATACCTGCTACAATAATCTCAGATAATGCATTGGCATTCATTGGATCCAAGGTGACTAAGTGGGCTATCAAGAACGGGATCTACCTAAGCACTTCATCAAACTATTACCCTCAAGGTAATGGCCAGCCGAGTCTACAAACAAGAACTTGTTGAGGATCATTAGGAGGACTCTTGATGAGAATCAGAGGTCTTGGCATACCAAACTGAAATCAGCCTTATGGGCTGATAGGATAACTCCCAAGAGATCCACAGGTAACTCTCCATTCAAACTTGTCTATGGAAGAGAGGCAATCTTGCCCATGTCACTTGAGTTGCCAACATTGGAACTCATGAAGCAATTAGAGTTGCTAGAGTTTGAGCCCATGGAGGTGAGATATGCAGAGTTGATGGAGCTCAGCAGAGGTCAAAATCAGCATCCCAAGCAATGGAAAAGGATCAAGCTTTGATCAAAAAGACCTTTGATAGAAGGCCAAGGATAGATCTTTTCGTGTTGAGATCTAGTGTTGAAATGGGATGTGGATAGAGAAAAATCGGGAAGGCATTCAAAATTTGATGCCATTTGGAGTGGCCCATACATGGTCACGAAGTGCAAGAACAACAATGCTTTCCAATTGGCCTCATTGGATGGTGAAGAACTGCAGATTCCAATCAATGGAATCTATCTCAAGCATTGCTTCTAGAGGGAAATTTACCACCTTGTAAATATTAGATTAGATTTTCATTCCTCCAAGTGCTTTGCACATTGTTTTCTGTAGGTTAGTTTTGCTTTCCCTAAGTGCTTTGGCACACACTTACTTGTCCCCGGAGATGTTTTGCGTCCTTGCTTCCATCATGTGATATTCCATCTTCCTCCTTGCACATTCTAAGTCAGTTGGGGTTCTAAACAGAATATTTGATGGCTCCATGCCCAATGGACTGCTTCAGGCTACTGGTACTTTCATCTAGCAGGCAGATGACCCCTCTGAGTCGCCAAAATTGTTATCCAAAATGTGCCCCAGCTCATTTTTTGTGGCTAACTCCTTGTGTTCTTGCCTCTCTTGTGCCTCAATCCACATTTTTTTATTTTAAGGCACTCAAGGCTTTCTAGAAATGGCACCATCAGATAGAGCTCTCTCTCAGCTTTCCAGAAAGGTAAAGTTTGCCTCCTAACTCCTTATATTTTTCAAGTTATGGCTCATGGAGTTTTTGTGGAAAATTTTCCCATTTGAGGCCCGCAGCCAATAGGAAGCTGCCACGTGGCATCCGACCAGCGGAGCATGGGGAATTTTTGAAAAATTTTCCAAAGACAAAAAAGAGGTAAAATTTGAAAAAATTTCCCGCCGATCCGTTTTTGGGCCGTTTTTGCCCTAAATCTTCAAACGATCATATCTTTTGATCCAGAGCTCAGATTTTCACGTTCTTTATATCATTGGAAAGATGTTAAAATTATCTACATGATTCCATGGTCAATTTCTAATTTTGGTTCAGTTTGGAGAGAGAAAATTCAAAAACGGTTCTGGTACGTGTCCATGGCCAGAAATGACATTTCAACAACCAAATTTAATACAGAATGGGTCGCATTCTTCTCCAATATGGTCAAAAATGACAGGGTATGGGTTTGTAAGGTCCTCCATGCTGTTTTAATGCATTTTCCATCAATGAGGAATGGGCTCCCACGTTTTTTACGTTTTCTCTCTCCTGGGCTCGACCCATGCACTGTAAAAGCCATATTTGGCTCATTTCTTCATGGTTGAACACTTTTTGGCATTGAAAACTTCTTCTTTCACCTCCAGCAAGTGATAGTTGTAAGAATCAGACACCTTTTCACAGTTTTAATAGGTTTATACCTCTTTGATGGTGGAATGCAAGAGATTTTTACATGGAATTGATAAAGGCAAACTCGTGAATGCTTTCACCCTCTGTTTGTATTGTTTTACTTCATTTTAAGACCTCTAATTACATCTATCAGCTTGTGTATGTTTTCCTTGTTGCATTTCATGAATTTGTCTATATTTACATGGCAAAAAAATGTTTCACCACTCCTTTTGGTGCATCACCATCTTTAGTTTAGTTTCATTTTTGCATTTTTATCCCTGTCTCCTTGCAATCTAGGGTAGAATTAGGATTAGAACCTCTGTAGTTGTGTAAAATATAGATCTAAATCAGAGGATTTTGAGGAACCAGCCTCTATTCTGGAGATTCCTCTCTCATTTTCACAAGTCCCACACTTGGAGAGAGGTTTCCATGTTGTGCAATCACACTGGATGCTCTAAACATCATTTAGAACTCGCCACGTGATGTGGAAAATGACTCACACTAATACCCCCTTCATTGTAACTTAGGATGAGGTGGTAAGTCAAAAATGAGAAATGGGTCTCGAAACAAAGCTTGTTAAGGAACCCTTGAAAAATGAGGATCTCAAGAAATGGAGGAAAACACAGTGGGAAAAACATCCACCACAAGATATAGAAACACAATCTCTAACAATCTAAGAAATATACTAAAAATGGATCTCATCGACTAAGGAGCTCGACAGGCACCCATGTACAAATGGGAAATCTCACTTTGAAAGAAGAAGAATATGAGAAAAGGGATATGATAGAAACGTAAAATATGTCATGGATGGATCTCGAACTCTACAACTCTAAAAGGTCTCGAAGAAGAGTGTCTATAACGTGGTCATGTGCCTTTGGACTAAAGAAGATCCACCCGCACTGAATTGTGTGCCTACCCTTAGGAAGGAAAAAAATGGATTACTGGAAGTCCACCCACTCGAGAAGGAATTCGAAGAAAGCGAGTACAAAGATATCTAAATCTAGTCCATAGAAGTGTGACATAGGTCTAGCAAGTAAGTACACGAGAGTGAAGGTAATGCCACAAGCACGTAACTATCTCGAGTGTGAAAGAGGAACATCTACCAAAAGGATGCATGAGTGAAGTGAAGGCAATGTAACAACCCCTACAACAAAAATAGGATCCATAAGCAAGGGTGGATCAATGAAGATATCTGAAAAGTGGAAGTGATAAGAGTCCTAGAAGGGGCACTCCCAACAAAGGAGATGAGAAAATCCATGTACTACATCACAAGTAGGTACTACGAAAATACAACCATGGTCGGGTAGATACTCTTCCCAAGAAGGAGGCTTAAAAAACAAATGAGTGATGTCAGATAGGTATGAATCATCCATGCATGAAGGAAGAGGAGTGGAAATGGCCTCGTACACTAGAAGTGGAAAGGATATGGATGCAATGGTTTTATGAGGATGAAAATGGGATTGATCGATGTCTGATGGGAAGGGAGGAGTGTCAAAATACTCACGAAAGGTGAGAAAAGAAAGAGAGTAGTCCTTTGTAACACTCTCATCATCAAAATTGGAAGCACAATCCTCGTCATTGAAAATAGAAACAAGTGAGTTTATGTCAGTAGAAATTTCATCACATGAATCAGAAGAAGAGGGTACAATTGTATCAAGAAAAAAAAACAATAGTATTTGAAGGGCCTCCAAACAAAGACTAAAAGATGCTCCATATGGTGTGGGGAGGATCTAATTTTGTCACATGAAAGCAGAGAGGTCTGTGACATGCAACATCAAGTGACCAACAACATGGTCGCATGTGTTGAGATAGTCCTCAAGAAGACTGGAATCAGTGGGTGTAGGAACTAGCCCATGTAGAAAGTGTGAAAGACCCTCGTAGGTGAAGTAATGTTCCATAGAAGCATGCCATGATGTATAGTTATCTCTCCCAAGAAGAAGTGATAGAGGTTATAACGTGATCTTGTGACACTCAAGTCTAGAAATAGCATCCTCCATGATGCGGAAGAAAGAAGTGCAAGGTGCATGAGAAGAGGGTGTGTGGATACAAGAAAGGTGGCAAGACGTCGGACTCACCGAGAATGCATCTGCGTGTAATACAACACCCAAGAAATAGTAATAACCCCCTATTTGTGGAACTTTATAAGTAGTGTGTAATTACAATAAGGTGTGTTCATGTGACATTGGACAGTTGACCACTCACCTTGTAGTAGGTGATGAGTCGTGCAAGAGTGGAGGCCACAATGAGTCCTAGTTGGAAGCAAAGGAATGATACGCAATCAAGCACAAAATGGCATAAGCAATACAAGGGTACAACGTTGTTCAATGTGAGAGAAGGCATCTCATGTTGTAAAAGAAAAGGATATCTTGTCGCAAGGTTGTGTCGGGTGCACTCACTAGCCATAGGTGAAGAGGAGCATTATAATGCAACGAGCCAGAAAAGTGGCCTTGAAATCCCAATAACCATATATGGAAATCTCATAAAAATATGCCCCCTATTACAATGATGAATTTTTATTGCTTTCCCCTTAATTGAGCTAACCAATTTGAAAAAGAGGAAACAAAGATTTAAAAAAATCCAAAAGGGGAAGGGAGAAGGGGTTTCGGAGGCTTGAAGGAAGGCGAGCTAGAAGCATCTCGAGCAAGCTTTGCGGGGTAGCTTGGCAAGCTAGCTTTGAGTTCGCTCAATGAGCTAGCAGGTGGAAGGGCATGACAAGCTAGTGGAGCGACTTGGCGAGTCGTCGCGCGAACTTTATCTTGAGTAAAGGTGAATTGGTTGAGTTGGCTCGGCAAGTCAGGTAAGATGTCAGGGTTGTCAAAATCATCGGTGGTGTGGCGCCAGTTAGGTATTTAAATGACGAGTTCGGGAGTTGATGGAGCGAGTGTTGTGCCAGTGACATGTTGAGGTCTTCAAGTGGAGCGGCGAGCTCGAGGTGGTCAAAGGTCATTGTGTGGAGACCAAGGTGAGAGTGTCGCATTCGGAGTGCTAACTATCCGGGTCGCGCTCCAGGTGAGGACATGTCGAGTGATACCGTATGAGCTCCAAGCATGAGTCACCAAATGGTCGCGTCGACAATGCAAAGGTTGGCGAGATGCTAAGGTGTGTTGATAGGTGCACACGGTGGATTCGGCCGAGGGGTTCGAGTGAATGTACCACCATAAGGGGATACTATGTTGGAACACGGAGGGATCGACTAAAGCAACTAAAAATTGCACCACAAGGTTGAAACAAAGCTTGATCCAAATGGTGAGGCACGAGAAGATGACAAAGAACTAGAGGACCAAGGAAAGCACAAGCACGGTGAGCCAAAGGCGATTACCTGAGCGATAGAAAACATGGAGACGAGAAAAGGTGCAAGTAGATGAATATAGTATGGATGCAAAGGATGAGGCCAAGGTCTGAGATCTAATTGCCAAGTGCGAGCCAAATCGATGGGGAAAGCAACGAACTTGGGGAGTTGAGTCCAAGAGCTAGCGAGTGGCGCAAAGGTCAAGGACCGAGCTTGGGAGGAAGAAACGCAGGCCAAAGACTAATGAAAACCACATGTAGAGAACAAATGCAAGGTCGAGTCATCGAGCAGTCAAGGGTGAACTAAAACCAAACACTTGAGCATAATGTATGAGTAGGCCAAGTTGAATGCAAGGAGTTGAAATGATGCATAAAGTAGTCAAATGAGTTAGGCCAAAAACTTGTTTTTACACCTCAAAACTAACACCACAAGAAAATCTGAAAACAACAACTGCAACCCAGTAAAATGTTCCAGAACATGCATGTGAGACCAAGTAAACCCGAAAAACCGTAAAACTTAAACAACAAACCACGAACAATATTTTTAAACCCAGTCAATACAAGTAGATCACGAGATGGAATGGCCATTACAAGGTTTGTACATGAAACCTAAAAATCACAAATGGAAAGCAAGAGAGAAATGGTAGATGGTGAGTAGCATCAATCCCAACAAAGTGCGCTCCGATACCATGACGAAGAAGGTGAAAATGTGAAGCATTAGGATCATGCAGAATAATGTGAACATCGATCAAATTGCACTCACAGTAACGTGATGAGGTTGCATGAAGGAGCGAGAATCAACCATGAATGTGCATGCAATTACTCGAAAGGTTCAAAACATCTCAATGTCCTCATAGATCTAAAAAGGTAAGGGGTACAAATAGGAGGTGTTGTGTAACTCCCGGTGCTACAATCATGACTCCTCAAGTGGAGAAGGGGAGTTACATTCCCGGAATGGAAGTAACTCCCATATGATGCACTGATGTGTAATGATGCGTAAGGAATCTAATGACGACCCTGTCATAACCCCTTTGACACCTAGACCTATGACCTCACCTAAGTGAGATGACTTGCCACTATGGAAAATGACTTACACCAACCTTGGTAAACTCGCAACAACTTTTGGCAAAGATGCATTTTAGTTCTTCTTATCGTCCTAAAATGGATGGGAAAATTGAAAGAGTAAATCGGATATTAGAATACATGCTAAGAATGTATGTTATGGATTAGCAAAAAAAGTGGGAATATTTTCTGCACTTAGTTGAATTTTCATATAATAATAATTATCATATTTCTTTGAAAATGACTCATTTTGAAGCTTTGTATGACAGAAATGCAGGACACCCTTGGGGTGGGGAATTCTTGAAAATCCGGTAACCACAAGTCTCAATGTTTTAAAGGAATATGACTAGCGAGATGGTTGTCATAAGATATAAATTAAAGGTTGTTAGTGATAGAAAAAAGAGCTATGTTAATCGAGAAAAGAATTTCAATTGGTGAAAAGGTGTTTTTAAGAGTTAAACCTCATAAAAGTTCAATTAAGTTTGGTAAGGCATCTAAAATGGAACCTAGATTTGTTGGTCCATTTGAAATTTTGGAGAAAATCAGTGTTGTAGCTTACAAGTTAGCATTGCCTCCTTCACTTTTTAAGATTCATGATGTATTTCATGTCTCACTTTTGAGAAAATATGTGCATGATCCTTCACATGTACTAACTTGGTAGAACCTACAAGTGGATGATAAGCTGAATTTGCAACTTGATCTAGTAAAAATGTTATCGCAACAAAGCATTAAGTTGTGAAATAGAGATATTTAGCAAGTTCGGTCTAATTGACATGACCTAAGTGAGCGAAATATCACTTCGGAAGATGTTGAGTATACAAGAAACAATTTTCCCTTTCTATTTAAGTCTCGGTAATTGGGACATTACCCTTGTTAAGGGGGAAGATGTAACATCCTGACCTTTGGGACTCCATATTAATAATGAAATCTTATTTTATTTTGATTCACTTTTGCAGGTTTCGTGTTTAAATCAGTCACTCTTGAATGTGACACACAAAGGAATGGACATTCGTCCATATACCCATATGGGTATGATCATAAGTACGTGAGCTTATATGCAAGCATGTATGCACTAGCGTATTTATGCGCATCTACACATACACATATACGCCTGAAGTGCCCACTCCTACATGAGTTGACACTCACACTTTGATAGTGAGTGATGGTGTTTGTGGAAGTTTTCGATGTGATGTTGTTATTTGGTTAGTGGCGTTATTACCTAGGCTTAACACCAAAAGTACGTTGGTGTTAAGGTTAGTTGCTAACTTAACTAACCTAAGATCTAGGTTACGTGACCTAACCTAAGCCTAACTTACGATGGCAAGTTAGTAACCTAATCTAGGGTCAAAGGACCACCTTGGCATATACTTTGAATGGGCTTGGTAATTGGTGACTTGGCATTTGATTTAGTCATGCATTGACTTGGCCATGTGGTTAATGTTTTGGTGCTTAATGTATGATGTGGCACTTGTGAGTTGTGTTGGCATTAACTTGTGTTTAAACTTCACTTATGGGACGTGGTAAATAAGTTTGATTAAAAACTTAGGCTTAAGCCTAAGTGGTGGCATTTTATTTTAGCAAAATGTTAACTAGATTTTGAAATCCATGACACAAAAAGGAATTAAGGTTATCATTTTGGGCATTTAGCATGGTGGTGGATGAGAGGAGAAATCGGGGAAACTCTATCAAAAAAATTATGAGCATTTCACGAGGTTTTAGAGGGCATTCTTGGTTGTTTTCATGGCCACCATTATGAAGTTCCTTCTTTTGTGTACGAGGCCATTTTGTGAGACTGCTTTCTAGAGATTAAGGAGCATGTTTTGGTTTTGTTGTGAGTTGGAAGAAGCCAACGGTTTGAGGAAATAGAAGCGAAAAGAGGAGGAAAAGAAAAGAAGTCATTAGTATTCTTCAAGATCGGTTTTTAAAGGCGGGGTTTCTACTTTTTATTTTATGCGGTGTTTTATTAAATGATTACATATGTGTGTTCTTCTCATTACGGGTATTTGATATTATTGTTTCTCATTCTAGGTATTTGAGATTATTGTTCTTCTCATTACGGGTATTTGAGATCGGTGTTTCTCACTCTAGGTATTTGAGATTATTGTTCTTCTCGTTAAGGGTATTTGAGATTATTGTTCTTCTCATTCTAGCTATTTGAGATTGTTATTTTTCATTCTTGGCATATATGATATATTATTTATGGCATTTTTCCATACTGATTAAGTATTCCTTTTCATTTGGGTTCTCTTGAGATTATTATTTCTAGCATTTTGTCAAACAAGCTACCATGTTTCCTCATGTTGTGTATATAAAGAGCATTGTGTTGGCATTTTGTCAAACAGTTTGCATGCTTCCTCATGTTGGGTATATAAAGAATATGGTGTTAGCATTTTGTCAAACAATTTGCATGCTTCCTCATGTTGGGTATATAAAGAATATTGTGTTGTCATTTTTCCAAATAGTTTGTATGCTTCCTCACATTAGGTATATAAAAAATATTGTGTTGGCATTTTTTCAAACAGTTTGCATTCTTCCTCATGTTGGATATATAAAGAATATTGTGTTGGTATTTTGTCAAACAGTTACCATGTTTCCTCATGTTGTGTATATAAAGAATATTGTGTTGGCATTTTGTCAAACAATTTGCATGTTTCCTCGTGTTGGGTATATAAAAATATTGTGCTAGCATTTTTCAAACAGGTTTGCATGCTTCCTCATGTTGGGTATATAAAGAATATTGAGTTGTCATTTTGCCAAATAGTTTGTATGCTTCCTCACGTTGGGTATATAAAGAATATTGTGTTGGCATTTTGTCAAACAATTTTCATGCTTCTTTATGTTGGGTATATAAAAAATATTGGGCTGACATTTTATCAAACAATTTGAATGCTTCCTCATGTTGGGTATATAAAGAATATTGTGTTGGCATTTTGTCAAATTGTTGGCATGTTTACGCATTTTGGGTATATAAAAATATTGTGTTGGCATTTTGTCAAACAGTTTGCATGCTTCCTCATTTCGGGTATATAAAAATATTGTGTTGGTATTTTGTCAAACAATTATTGTGCATTATCTTACCGGTATATAAGATGTTTCATTGGCATTTTGTCAAATGATTAAAATGTTGTTCCGTTTTGGCATAAAGATATTTAGATTAGCATTTTGTTCAATGATTAAAATGTTATTTCATGTTGGCATAAAGATATTTTGATTGGCATTTTATTAAATGATTAAAATGTTGTCCCGTTTTGGCATAAAAATATTTTGGTTGGCATTTTGATAAATTATTAAAATGATGTTTCATTTTGGCATAAAGATATTTAAATTGACATTTTGTTAAATGATTAATAAGTCGTCCCATTTTGGCATAAAGATATTTTGATTGGCATTTTGTCAAACAATTAATATGCTTTCCTTCTTAGGCATATAAAATGTTTTGTTGGCATTTTTTCAAATGATTAATAAGTTGTTTCATTTTGGCATAAAGATATTTTGATTGGCATTTTGTCAAACAGTTAGTATGGTTTCTTACTTGGGGTATATAAGATGTTTCGTTGGCATTTTGTCAAACCATTAGTATGTTGTCTCGTTTTGGCATATATGGTTATTATTAAATGCATTATGTAATCAACCTTACATGTTATAAGTTATGTATTTTTATGATGGGTGAATGTTTCATCCATGAGTGAAATTATGAGCTTGATTAGTTCATACATGTATACATGTTTATCTACATCGTTATTATAATAATGGATGATTTTGTATGTTGATGCATAATGAATATCGCTGATATTTTTCATTTGTAGAATACTACATATATAAAAATAGGAACTCTTGTCGATTCGATTGGAATTGACCATTTCTCGACAATACAAGTCACTCGAAGACAAAGGAAAAGAAAAGATTTGAGAAGAAGTTATGATCGTTTTGGATCTTGTCAGTTATTTTATAACACAATTCATGAAATAAAAAATGTACTTGATGTATTGTTGAAATATTTAGTTATTCTTGTATAACCCTTTAGGTTCATTGTATTGTTAGTAAACTTTTAAGTTGTACTAAAACATTGGAAATGAAATAAATATCTTTTGGAACAAATCTGATTTGTACTTGTTGTTTCATGCATTTATGATTTAAGTACTTGTTTGTATGATTTGTTCATGTTTGAAATCAACATAACACTTTAACAACATGGTTAATGGGGGTTTTAAAAAGAAATAGATCTCGATGTCGGGGTCCTTACACGATCATATAAAACGATCTACGTTAGTTAAGCATTCCCTAAATATTAAACATTCCATTTGTTTCAATTCATCAAAGGTTATTACTTCTAAAGATAATTATATAAAATGTCACCTTCGTGATTGATATCATACACTAAGATAATAATGTCAATAAGGATAAAGGTTGGTTCATCAATAACACATGGAAACCTATTATTCATGGCCTCCCTAAATAACTTCTTTATTGGTTGTCATATCACTCTTCTTCTCAATTTTTAATAAATAAAATATTTTTAATCTAAATTAAAAATCCTAAGATAAAAATTAAATCATTATTAAATTTCTTATTTAGGGTGTCTTTGTATTGTTAATTTTAACTAATACTAAAACTTATTTTTTCCCCCTTCCCGCTATTGTTAAAATTGACTTTGAATTTTTACCCTCTATAATTTTCTATCTTAGTATTCTCCTCAGTAAATTAATTTCTTCTTATCCTTTTCATTATTTAATTGAAATAAATATTACTTTGCTCTGAGTAATTTGTTTTGTTTTAAATTTATTTTATATTTATAAAACTTTAGATCAACATATTACCATAATTCTCCTCCATGATGATGGGTCTAGTTTACCGACCGAAACATTGGATTTTGCCAAAAAAATATCACACAGTCTTCCAAATAAATCATTTTTGATGTCAAACTATGCAAATCTTAGAAATTCCATTGCTATTTGCACTCTTTTTTTGCTATGTTTTTCATGCTTCATCCTCAATCCAAACAATGTATGATTTTCATTTGCATCAACATGAATTTTTCCAAGAGATATGGTATAGAGTTGTGAGCACAACAAATAGTCCCTTTGTTGTCGAAGGAATCAATTTTATGACTAAGAAACTAACGCATTCTTCCACAGAACTTAACTTCGATTTTGTAGCACCTTAGTGTTACCGCTACTAAATCATGATACAATTGTTTGGTCGGAAGACAACCTACACCACGATGAATAAGGTGTAGTTGAACAAAGAATATACAAGTTACAATACAACTTCAAAAAATACTAAAAAATTTGGAATGTGAAAACATTAATAACAAACTGAAATATCATCAAGGTGAAACATTAGTCACAAAATTAAAATTAAAATTACAAAATAAAAATAAAAAACGACAAGAAAAATGCAATCCAAAGAATAGATACATAAAAGCATTAAAGGACAAGTGTTGAGGATACCTACCTACTTAATACGTGGAATCACTAAGGTAGAGATGGCGAGAAAAAATGTTAACATGAATATGTGATAGAGGAGGCAAATATGAGATGTTTCATTCAACATACTTAATAGAAATGGAACAATATAGAAAAGTGAGATTATTTAATAGTAAAATAATTTACTCCAATCAACTCTCAACATTGGAGCTGCATGTTTATTGTTGATGTATTTTCTATTATTTGTCAATAATAAATATTGGAATTTGTCTTAAGTGATGGATTATTATATTAATGGTTTCAATCTTTAAGCTTTCACCTTATTTTTATTTGTTCGAGTATTTTTAACCTATTTGTGTAACTAATTTTTATATATTATATTAATAGTTGTCCCCCACCATCCTTGAAATCTAGGGAATTTTTGTCATCCGAGAAACCCCATCTCCTTGTCTCGAAGACTTAAGTGACCATGGTTGAATTTATCCACTTTTGATTGAAAAAATAATAATAATAATGGGTGCTAAATATTGACTTGTTTTCTTCTTTCTATCGGTGTTACTTGATTCCAATGATATTGCCAATTGATTTCTCTTTAGCTGATTTTAATTCTAGATTAGAAGAGTGATCTTGCCCTCATTTATGTATTTACATAAAGGAAAAATGAGATGGCTAGGGATTCTGATAGATATTATATACCAAAAGGAAGACAACTTGAACAATGTCTTAGCAATAATAGAGAACATATTTACATTTGATTCTAAATTTGGAATATATCAATTATGGGAGATGAATTGTTACTTGAACACCCTAACTTGGCATTTGCATGACACTCACATCAACATTTGAAATTTTTCTCGCATTGAATAAAAATGTGTTTAATATGTATTTTTCATTTCATGTGTTTAATTAGAGGGAAAGTCACCTTTTGAAATGATTTAAAATAGCAAATTTGAAATACATTAAAAAAGAAGTTAGACCTAAACATGTGCATTACGTATCTCAAAGTTGTAAATATGATGTCTCAATGTGCGATAGGGTACTATATACCATTGTTGGGTACAAATTGTACAATAATATGTAAATTGTACTACTTTTCATTTGAATTTGTTCAAGTTTTGGGTATTCCCCTCATGTATTATCACAAATATAGGACCCAACCCCGATAAAAACAATTTTGATTCTATCTAGATGTTCATTGTAGACCTATGCATCTTCTTTATATAAATAGATGCATGTTATACACTCAAGTATATTTTTACTATTGGAACTGCACATTATATTAATAAAAATATAATAGAGTTATAAGAGTAAGGGCGACCGAACAACTCACGGTCCCACAAAAAAGCCACGAAGGCACCACAAAACGCCCAAAGGGAAAACAAAAACAAAGGCCATGAGGGCAAATTTTAACACCACCTTAAAACATTAAACTAGAAATCTTTAAGCACATGCAGACACACTGGGAGGAGAAGGATCATCCCAAGAAGGATGTAAGTAAACTCCACTAGAAGGCTCAGCCGACGGAGGATCAACCTGTCAGCCATCCTGATCTAGCATTTGGATTTGCAGAGGCACCATAATTCCCGAGCCAGGGGGAAGAGAGCCAACAAACACCTGAGCTCCATGAGGAGGAGAGGCCCATCACGAAGAACTAGCAATTGCCTTCCCCCGGAGGACTTCATCCCACCTCAAAGAGGATGGAGCCCAAGGGCAACCCTGGGGAGAGGAGGAGTGATGGCTACAAGAGCGGCTTCTATGATGCGGACCTTGCGGAGGTGCCTAGCTTGGCGATGATGGTCAAGGTGGCAGAAAAAAGGGTCAGGAGGGACCCAAATCATTGTAAATGGAGCACTCCCTAGTGAGCAAGCAGTTCTTACAAGTGGGAAAACTCCATAGCAACTTTTTCAGCTTGAACTTGAATCAGATCGCACGGCGAACAAAATAGCCACTTTATCATTAGTGGAAAATAAAACAACAAGAATGATCATGCTTTGGAAGATAACAACATTATGAGCTTTCCAAATTTGAAAGAGAATACAAGCTCTAAAAAATGCCACAAAGAGTCAATATAGGATGGCCAAGAATTGAAATCCCCAAATAATGTCACATACCAATGAAAGAAATCAAGGTGGTAGGGTTGAAACAAAGAATGAATCCAAGACCAAGCAGCTTGAGCATGGGCGCAAGACCAAAACAAATGTTTAAAAGATTCAGGCCAAGAACAGAAAGGGCATTTAGGATTAGGGATGCCAATGTGGTTGAGTCGTTCACCTAAAGGAAGACCTGGTAAATGAGACACCACAGAAAATGGTTGACTTTAGGTTCCAACAGAGGGTTCTAGGCACGAGAAAGACGTCGAAGCCAAGTAGTCGGGGCAAATTGAAGCCCCCAACAAGCATTGAGCTTGGAAATGGCAGGTCGAAATAGGACTCAAAAGTTGGTAGATAACTCCTGCATTATAGTGAAAAAAGCAATACTATGATTCCACCGCCAATCCTACCACCAAGCATCCTGGAGGTTTAAGACCCAACTTATGAAGCATGACATCCAACATCAATTCTTGAATTATGTGGATAGACAAAAGGTTTGAATTGGCAAGATTGAATCTCATCTTGAGCTCAAGCCATGGAGTCCAGTCTCTACAGAAACCAAATCTTGAATGGTGTGAATTCCTTTTCGAGATAATCAGAGAGCTTTGATGCCCGAAGTTTCAGCAAGCAAGATACTATCCTCCATGATAAAGGAGACCACCAGATATTCTAGGAGTTGAAAGAAATCCTGATGCAAAAGCCATCTCCAATCCAACGCAAAGCAAAGGCTTCACAACTTCAAAATCCTTCCATATACTCTTGGCGACGAACGTGTCAATAATCTTAATAGGCACCTTGGTGATAATTAAGGTATGTAACCCTACATTATTCCAACATTTTTTACCATAAGGAGAACCTGAGGCAATGTAATGGCAAAGCAAAATTTTCCAAGCTTGATTACCCAAAAGGCAACACACCACCCATTTAGAACATAAAGCAATGCTTTGCCAATAAACTTTAATAATGCCCATACCACCTTGATCACATGGTAGACAACAAACATCCCAAGCAACCCGATGAAATCCCTCAAAACCAGAGCTTTTAGACCAAAGGTAATCCCGGAGCAATTTGGCAAGTTTGGCAAAGGAAGCCCGAGAGGGGCACCAACAAGCAGAATAATACACATGGGTGGTGCAAGAAATTTGGTACACACCTAAAATTTGCCAAAGCAAAGAGAGATTTAAACGCCCACCCGAGACTTTATCAATAACATTGCCATCGGGTAGAAGAATCACTATCAAAGGAAAAGGGAATGCCCAAAAATTTAAATTGTTCTCCGTGGCCAATCCACTTCCAAGGGTAAGCTTTTAACCAATCAGGCATAGGCCAACTACTTTGCCAATAGCCCAAGGTTTTAGCCATCTGAATGCTTTGGATCCTGAAGCAAGACAAAAGATGTCAAGACATTGAAAAACTTCAAGAAAATTCTGCTCATTTTCCGCAAGAGTGAGAAAAGAATCATCAACGAAATGACCATTAATGAGTTGAATAGAATGATTCGGCAAAAAGATGCCCCGAATGCGACCCTAATCGGCATGCTTAGCAATAAGATACCCGAGAGCATCAATCTGCTAAGACAAAAGAGCAAGCGCAAGAGGGCACCCTTGTCTGATAGAGCGGAAGAGGCCAATCGCAGAGGACTATTGGCCATTGATAGTGAGGCGAGCAAACGCATTAGAAAATAAAATTTGGACGGCTGAAATAAAAAAGTCACCAAATCCTAATGCCTTGAGCATGGCCAGAATAAAAGGCCACTCGATACGATCATACGCCTTCTCAAAGTCAATTTTAAGAAATAAGGGTCGTTGAAGAGACATCCAAGCCCATTCCATTCCTTCCCAGACCGAATAAGATTAACCAGAATGTAGTGCCCTTTGACAAACCCTGTCTACTTTGGTCAAACAATCTTAGGTAATAGATCAACAATGCGAAGAGCAAGGGCCTTGGCAAGAATTTTATAAGAAACATTCGAAGTGTGATAGGTCGCCAAGTAGTAATCAGTTCAGGATTGCCTGCTTTAGGGATGAACTTGATGTTGCCTTGATTGATGAAGCTCCCTAATGAATTGGATTGGAGGGCTTCATTGTAGACATGAAGCGATTGGGGCCAACAAAAGACCAAGTAGCTTTGTAGAATTCACAAGGAAAGCCATCCATCCCAGGAGATTTATCATTGACTAAGCACATAAGAGCAGCATGAAGCTCATCCAAAGTAAGAGGGGCATTGCATCGAGCACGATCATGAGGAGAAAGTTTGACAAGAACCACCTCAACACATTGTTGCATGGCAACTGCTCACTCATTGGTAAACTCTTGTGCTTGGAAAACTAATTGATAATGTTCCATAAAAGTGTTAGTGATCTCAAGAATTTATGTTAGCCAAATCTGAGCAACTTAAATAGGTTTAATATGTTCTCGAGCATTCTTGGCATAGAGAGATTTGAAAAAATGTTTGGACGCTTTGTCTCCCACCTTGAGCCAATACAGCCTTGACCGGATCTGGGCTCCACAGGCCAAGTGAGATTCAATGAGCTTGAGCCTATGACGAATGTTGGCATCTTGCAACTGAAGAGGGTGTCAAAAGGATTGGATTCAAGGAGAACAAAAACCCGCCTGAATTCTTTGTGTAGCGCCGAGTCAGCGTGTTTGTGTACCCGGCAACTTGTTTTCCAAATTAGCGGAGGAATTGGGTGGTGCACTTAATCACCGCCTCCCACCACTCAATCCAGTTGGCAACAAAAGGCGTACGTGATGCCATATTCCAAATTTTGGCAATAAGAGGACCACCCCCGAGTGACTCAAAGAAGAAAACATTAAGGAAAAATTGATTAGACACAACTTTGAAAGGGGCCCCACGCCAAATAATCGTGAAAGAGATTGGACGATGATATGACAAAAGAACAACATACCACACCATGACAAGGGAGAGGCCTTGCATGTCAAAATCAAAGACAAGCTCTGAGAGAGATGCGCACGATCTAGCCTTTTGAAAACCGAATCGGATCCTTCTCGAAGATTGGTCCAAGTATACCAAACTTGAGACTTAAATTCATGTTGCCGCTGGAGTAGGGGATCAAAAAGCCTCCAACGGCTTTTAAAGTAATACCAAGCCGCACGCTCGACACACCAACGCATAGGGAGGGTGTCGAGTTTGTCGTCAAGAAGTTCAATCATATTAAAGTCACCACAAACCAACCAATAGGCAAGAGGCAAGTTATCACCTAACCATTTCTATAATGGCGTCCTTATCCGTGTCATCATTAGAAGCATAAACATTAAGAATACCAAAAGAAAGATCATTAATAGCCATAATCACCCACACGGCCCAATTTGAAGGATCGTGGCCCAAGAAGGTAATTAAGGCTGAAAATCTTGGGGCAATGGAAATACTAGCACCACCTTTGCCATCAATATGCAAGAGTATGAAAATGCAAAAAATCAAGAGCAATACAAGTTAGCATATTCTGAAGTAAAAAACCAAAAATTTAACTTCTTGTAAACAAATAATATCCAAGCTACTAAATCGTTGACAAGCTAACCACACAAAATATTTGCGAGAGGCTCTGTGAGACCCCAAACATTCCAAGAGATGAAATTCATGAAAATTCAAACATGTCAAGCTCACCCTGACTGTCTAGAACAACATCCTCCTAGCCAAGAATTGCAAAATTATTGGCAAGCGGGATCTAGGTTGAATTAGAGAGCTCAACATGGATGGAGCAGCGTTTAGCCCCATTTTCTCCCCGCGATCCGTGGGATACCTCACGGGATGGACTACGTGAACGACACAGAGGTTGAGACATTGAAGCTAAATTCTCGAAATCCTCTATTTGCGAAGGGGAAACACACCGGAGTATATTTTCATCCTCCGTGCTTAAGAGTTTTTTCTTTTTAGGTTCCAAAAGAGGGCAAAGAAAAGTAAAAATATACAAAAATTGCAGTTGTCCTTTATAAACATTCAACCATGATCCTTTCACTTGTGAATAAGCGTCCACACAAAAGATCAGACCAGGGTGTTTGGAGAGGTGACTCACTTTTACCAGATTGAAGACTCCAGCAGTATCATTTCTTGTACCAAGTGCATTGCACCGCCTACAAATCTAGTCCCTGCAAGTAGAACATCTATACTGCAACCTAATCTTTGCAAATACAGCATACACAAATGGAAACCTGGTTATTGCAAGTACAAAGCAAACCTGCACCCATTGAATTGCATGCATTTTTCCTTATCATTTAAGGATTGTCTCTCTTCTATCCAAATAGAGGACGATCAAATTTCTTTTCCTTTTTTCTCTTTTGTTTGAAAAAGGACCTAAACTCCAACAAACAACTTAATTGAGTGAACACCATTCAATGGGGAATATATTTGGTAAGTTTGAATAAAGTTTAGCCATCCAGATACGATGGGATGTAGGCCTACTCTGTTGTAAGAACAGCTTACTCTTTCTTACCTATTCAAGCTTTACATTAGATGTTATACCGGGATTAACTAACTGTTGGATATCATCATAGCCCTGAAGTTCTGAAATATCTGCACTGCTTCCAAGAAAGAGAGGCAATCTTTGATGAAGTTCAACGGGTTGAATTCTGAGAATTCGCCGTTTACCATCAGATCCATTGCCACCAGCCTGCTCTACAAGAAAGCTAAGGGGATTTGCTTCATAAACCAGCCTCAGATGATCTCTTGGGTTCATTGCAATTCCACCATAGAGAAGGGTTCGATGGAAATCTGCTACCAAGGAGCAGATATAACGAGCAGAGTACTTCTTTGGGTTTTGACCTTTCCCCTGTCTAACGGTATCTACATACCTTCTCAAGCCATCTGGCCAATCAAGTATCTCGCATCATTTACAGAATAAATTTGACCTGCCAATAGACACAACAAAGTATCGTAAAAGTTCCTCTTATCAGGATTGTTAGTGTGTTTAGTTTTGAGTTCAAAAGTTAAATATAACTCCACATAGCCAATTTAGCTATGAAGAACTAAAACCTCAATGTAACCAGAGCCTGATATTGCTTTAACTATGTGGCCTGGATATAGGATCTACAGAAGCAAAACAATAATCAAATCATAAATCCAACTAAGAATAAATTGATAACACAGTCACACCTACCTCGTGATGGAATGAGAATATTAGGATGAGTAAGGACAAACTCCCCAGTGGAATGATCCAGTGTGAATCCCTGTGTCCCAGAACCAACAGAGATGCACAGGATGGTAGCAGATGAATACAATGCATACCCTGCAGCTACAAGCCTCGAACCACTCTGAAGAACATTGGCCAGGGCCTTCTCCTCAATAGGCATGTTGTCATCCAATTCCTTTAAACGAAGATATATACCAAATATAGTGCCAGTTGGAATGGATGCATCAATGTTGCGGGACCCGTCAAGTGGATCAAAAACCACTACATAAGGCCCATCCTTCATTAGAAATACTGGCAGGTCATCTTCTTCTGATGCCATCACTGCCACTTTTCCTGAACTTTGAAGAGAAGATTTAATTATGTCATTCTGCAGCAAAGAGCTATTGAATTTTAAGAATTGGAACTCCAATACTAAGGAGGATTATGCATAAGTTGGTGGCAACAAACCTAAAATTGAGTATTTGGAATAGAGCAGCTATGCAAGTTACTCAAGGGAGTCTGGAATGGGTCTTAAGTTGTCAAGAATATATGTGCATACAAATATAAGATCAATGTAACATATATATGACTTCATTGAAAAATAAATAAATGAAAAATACAAACAGGTGATTTCCATTTCATATTGTTCAGACAAGCTATATGTTTCCATAAACAGAAGTGGCAGCTCAGCAGCAAACTATATGCATCAATGGAATAAACTGTGGATCTGACAGGAGAGGCGATTATTTCATAACTAGCTGCCCTTAGCAAGACACAGATTCGCAAAGTGAGCACAAAACTGCAAGCAGTAGCAGGTACAGCCGACAATGACAATTGCCACAAACCACAATGCAAAGATGAAAGTAACAAGAAAGCATTCGGAGAGCCCTCCTCAAATTCAGAGTCAGTTATCTGTTTATCAGAAACCTGAACATTGTTGAGAAAGGATTTAGAGATTTGCAACAATAGAGATAAATATCAGAGTAGTTTGTTTGCAGATTTATGTAACTCAGATTATATCGGACAGTTTATGTGCTGATTCTCTTGTGGAATTCATTCTATTTTGATTTAGCTTCTCTATTTTCTGTGAAAAACACCATTTTGTTTTTATCAAGGCTGAGCAATTACTCTCCTATAAAGCAGTTAATTAACTGCTAGTTTACTTTATCACTAAGATACAAGCAGCATAGCTGCAGCTTTGCAGAATTCAGGAGATGGGTATATTCCCTGCCTCCACCATCCCTCTCCTCCTCTCCATGTGCACACGTGTTTGCATGTGTATTTAGTGGTACATAGTATATATGTATATACTGTTAATATTGATCTCTAATTATACTATAATACATAGTATAAATATATAGAAACAAATCTATTAATAGTGAAATGTTCCCTCGCCAGCAAGGCTAGGAGTATGATAGACTCAAAGATAACATACCTCACAAATAAGTAATATCACTAAGTATGCCTTCAATAGAAAGTACAGGAGAAGTGAAGACTCTGAACCTACAAATAATGAACCACACTACCTCTTTCCAGATGTCTACCTTAATTTCTTTAAAATTTTAAAATTCTTTACAGATTTCATTTCAAGTTTAAGTGACTTTCATTATCCTTCTAGGAGAAACAAAAAGCTATATGAAATCTTTCATGAGCAACTAGGACCCCTTTCAAAGGCATCAATTGCCCTACATTGGGTGAACCGCCCGTTATAGTTTGTTCTCTCTCTAAATTCTGTCATTAGAGTTGGATTTTTCTCTTGTAATTAAACAACTATTTTAGCCCTTCTTCCTCTTTTGATTGAATCAATCTTCCAACTCAGTTCCATTTTAACCTTTTATGTAGTTGGTACTCAATGATTCTGGTCAAATTCTCTTGGAAGCTTTTGGTGAGCTTTTTGAGGACCAATCAACCTTTCAGAGATTCTCTGCTCGGTTTCTATTCAGATTGTTATAAGATTTAATCGTGGGCCATATCTATAGACTATTGCGTTACAATAGCCTGTATATATAACCAAGCAGATACTACATCATGGGATCTTTCTCATATCATGGGAATAACCAAATCGTAACATAGTCTAGTTGTATCAAAGTAAACTAACAAGAAGTTAATTATGCCAATAGGCATTCTTTATGCCAAAGGCATTCTACAATGGCAGCAAGGGGTAGGACCTAATAGTGTGCACATGTAAATTTTTATTTTCTGCATTAAATTTTGACGTCCAATTGACCATCACTTAATAGTTTCTTCATAAACTTCGATAAATCAATCAAAAAAATAGGAATTTCGTGTTATGCCAATAAGCATTCCACAATGGCAGCAAGGGGTGGCACCTAATAGTGTGACCATGTAAACTTTTAATTTCTACATCAAATTTGATGTCCACACTTAAAAGTTTCATCATGAACTTCGATAAATCGATCAAAAAATAGTAATATCTTGACTATATGGTAGAGTTTGAGGCTCTTTTTTGAAAGATTTTTTTATCATTAGTAAGAGGGAAATATGAAGAGAATGAAATAAAAATATTAATCAATGTGATATGCATAAAATCCAAGATAAAAACCTTGAGATTGATATA
Source organism: Taxus wallichiana var. yunnanensis (assembly GCA_018340775.1). Lineage (NCBI taxonomy): Eukaryota > Viridiplantae > Streptophyta > Pinopsida > Cupressales > Taxaceae > Taxus > Taxus wallichiana. The sequence goes on from CM031244.1 coordinate 710,580,251, forward strand.
TATCAGCATTTTTCAAATAGATGTATTTAAGATATTTGTACTAGTAATATGCTAAGATTAGATTAACAATATTATATAGTATCTTATATATCATAATATCTGACACCTCTTGATGACTGAATCGGGTACAATCTAAATGCCCTAACAAGTATCATTTTTCAAGCACTTATTACCTCTATCATTTTCAAAGACACTTTTCAAGTCCACATCCATTATTGAATGCTACTAGCCTCTATTGCTTGTACAGAGCTATGACATCAGAACACCTTGTCACTTGAATACTTTGTCTAATGTCCCTCTTCCACATCAGAACACCTCATCCTTTGAGCACTTCATCTGATGCACCTCTTCCAAACACAGACCTCTGAGGTGCCACTTCACTCACACACCAGTCCATAGCCTTTACTCCAACCTAGTCATGCCCAAGGGGTTACGACGCCATGAGCTATTGGGTGTGAATATCTAGTCCAGTTGTTATAATTTTCCATTGACAGGGTTATAAAGTGCTTTCGAAGGGACTAGATGTTATGTTTTATCGTTGGAAGGGACCACTTAACTCCTAATGTTCTAATTTCGCGTTGGGGTCACCTTTTTGGGCCATGGCGACTTGAAGGGGGAAAAGTAACTTTAAGTTACTTTATTATTTTGGTCTTCCCTAGGGGAAAATGCGACTTGGGGGTTTTAGGGTTTCCTTGGCGTGGGAAAAGTTATAAAAGGAGAAGAGGGGTGAAAGGAAATTCATTCTTGCATACATATTTTCTTTGGTGATACTTGATAGTGAGCAACTGTTGTTTGCTTGTTCCACTTGTGGAGTGAATCCCACAAGATCCCTAGCTTCGGTGGTGAGAGATCCACTCCTAGCTAGAAGGGCACTCTTCGGTGGTGAAAGATCCACCCTAGTTTGCTAGGCTCTTGCACCTTTTCAGATCTGATTTGCAGTCATCTTCAGGCAGGGTTTTCCAAGGGCAATTTCGGGAAAATCACGATAACTTTTTGGGTTTTTCTCCGTTTGAAGCGAAATTCGTTGTGGCAGCTAAGGAGAGGTTCTTTGACGAAACGGCAGGGTTTGTTGAGGGTTTCAGCCATTCCTAAGCAAAAACGACCTGTTTGGAGAATTGCAGGCCCTAAAATTTAGGGTTTTGGGTGGAATTTTCCAGATCTGAAGGTTGGCCTGTTTTTCTCATATTTTTCATAAGTTATTTCCAGAATTTCAGCTTTTTATGTTTGGTATTCGAAAAGATATGAATTTTCCGGAATTCTATCATTTTCAGAGCTTATAAAAAATTCCTGGCAGTTTCCTATGTTATAAAAAATACAAAAACAGTTTATTATTGTTAGTTATTATTTTTGCCAGCTTCTGTGAAATTTGAAGTGTTTTGGGCAAGTATTTTTCAAGATATCATATTTTTATTGTTCGCTGCCCTATTTCTGCAAAAATCAGAAAAAAATCAGATTTAGTATTTGCTGCAAATTTCTGTATTTTGTCAATTTTTTGTAAGATCCCAACAAGGGATATTTCAGTGGTATCAGAGCTGTTGTTCCTCCAGCCTGTTGGGGTTGAAAGATGGGAGACAGAGACAGAGACAGTGAAGAGATGGGAGTAGATCTGATGAAACAACTGTTCACCAATATGGTGAAGCAGCAGGAGACTACCAACCTCTATTTGAGCCAGCTCACTGAGAGGTTAGCACAGGGTAGGATTGAGGCTCATGCGGAGAAAGGAGAAGCTAGCAATATGGGACAACATGGTAATAGAGGTGAGAGTGGACATTCGGGACAAGGGTCCCCTCATGCTTCTACCAGGCCCTTGGGACTCCACGAGCCTTCTTTCTTGAAGGATCCGGAAGTTTCGCAGACACGACAACCCGCAGACATTGTGGATGAGGAATCTTGTTGGGAGAAGTACCGGACATTGAGTGAGGGTTTCCGGGACAACATGCCATTTCAGGAGTATTGTAAAATGAAGATTGGCAGCAGCCCAGAGAGATTACCAGACACAGGCACCTGAGTTTCAGAGGAGATTGGGACAAATCTCTATTCCACACTTCGATGGCTCTAAGAAGTGTACCGCGCAATCTTGGATTCAGAAGTTGAAGACTTACTTCGACTTGAATCCCATGCGCGAAGAGGATGCAATTAAGTTTGCTATCCTACACCTCGAGGGAGATGCTCATGACTGGTGGCATCATGGATTGATCACACAGGGGCACATGCATATCACTACTTATGCAGATTTTACACAGAGGTTGATGAGCAGGTTCGACAGGAGGGACCCAGATAGGCACTTCAGAGAGTTGACTCACTTGAGGCAGACAGGTTCTCTAGATCAGTACATTGCAGATTTTCAGAGGTTATCAGTGATGGTATCTGATGTTTCAGAGATGAGGTTGACTTCACTCTTCATGGCAGGATTGACTGACGCTTTAGCAGGATTTGTGAAGGCATTTGAGCCTTCCTCCTTACATGAGGCTATTAGGAGAGCACGTGATTTGGAGTTGTCCACTCCAAAATCGAGGTTTCCCCCTCGAATTCAGCCTAAGGTATTTCCTTCGAGAGCTGATGGTTCACAGCCGAAGGGGCCCCCACCTAGGCAGGATACCGCAAGGAGACCATTTGTATCGAGAGAGGACAGGGAGGAGTTGAGGTGAAAGAAACTATGTTTCGATTGCCGCACACCATGGGTTCCAGGACATGATTGTAGAGGAAAAGGGAAGGCCCAATTCATAGAGGTCTTCGAGGAGAGTGAGAGCGAGGAGGAGCGAGACGCTCAGGAGTTGGAGGATGAAGATGAAGAGACATTGGATAGTGCAGGGGTTGAACAGGAGGAGGAGACTTTTCCCCATGAGACTATTGCTACTTTGTCGAGTACCCCGAGGTACAAGGCATTCAGGGTCAGGGGAGTATTACAGGGTCAGAGAGTAGTAGTACTCATTGATAGTGGGGCAACCCACAACTTCATCGATGCATCTTTGGTAGAGAAGCGGGGATTACAGGCGGAAGACTTTGAGGGCTTCAATGTAGTGGTAGCCAATGGTGAGTCCATGAGATGCATGCAGCGAGTTCCGCAGTTGAGTATCACCATGGGTAACCATACAGTGACCGACGACTTCTATGTGGTTGGTATTGGAGAGACCAACCTTGTGCTCGGTGTACAGTGGCTCCATTCTCTTGGAGAATTTCGGACTAACTTTCAGACAATGGAACTCAAGTTCAAGTCCGAGGGGAAGAATGTAACCTTGAGGGGTTTATCTTCAGATGCACCCAGGGTTGTCACAGCAAAGAGAATCGAGAGGATTCACAGGCACAATGGGGTTGATTGGGCAGTACAGTGCTTGGTTTCTACCAAGAAATCAGAGGAGGGACAACTGCCAGAGTATCATGTGGATATACAGGGGCTATTGGATAAGCACAGTGCAGTTTTTAGTGACATACCACTTGGTGTACCTCCAGATAGGGGATTTGAGCACGTGATTGAGCTTGAGGACACTAGACCGTTAGTTACTACTCCTTACCGTCACCCCAAACGGTTTAAGGATGAGATTGAGAGGACTATCCATGAGCTTATTGACATGGGACATATTAGGCCGAGTTCCAGTCCTTTTGCTTCTTCGGTGGTGTTGGTGAAGAAGAAGGATGGGACCATGCGGATGTGCATCGACTACCGGGCATTGAATAAGAAGACAATCAAGAACAAATATCCAGTGCCACGTATTGATGAGTTGTTAGATGAGCTACAGGGGGCAATCTATTTTTCTAAAATAGATTTGCGATCTGGATATCACCAGATCAAGGTTAGGGAGCAAGATGTGCATAAGACTGCTTTCAGATGCCATTATGGACACTTTGAGTTTCTAGTGATGCCATTCGGATTGTCCAATGCACCAACCACATTCCAATCTTGCATGAACCACGTGTTCAACCGCCATTTGCGGAAGTTTGTATTGGTCTTCTTTGATGATATATTGGTCTATAGCAGGACTTGGGAGAGCCATATCCACCACCTTGATGAGATATTGGGGATATTAGAAGCTAATTTGCTATATGCAAAAGCTTCTAAATGTGAGTTTGGCATGACAGAGTTGTTATATTTGGGATATGTGATTGGTGGAGGGGGAGTAAAGGTGGACAGAGAGAAAATACAGGCAATTTTGGATTGGCCGCCACCCAGGACATTGACACATCTGAGGGGATTCTTGGGACTGTGCACCTACTACAGGAGGTTCGTGAAGAACTTCTCACGGTTGACTGCCCCATTGACAGATTTGACCAAGAAGGGAGCTTTCGCTTGGTCAGAAGCAACACAACAGGTTTTTGATCATCTCAAGGAGGTGATGAGTTCATGTCCGTCCTCGCATTACAGATTTTTCTCTCGGCCATTTGTTCTAGAGTGTGATGCATCGGTGAGGGGTTGGATCGGTGCTTATGCAGGATAGGCATCCCATTGCTTATGAGAGTCAGAAATTGAGCCCAATGTGGAGAGAGGGTATTCGATTTACGACAAAGAGATGTTGGCCATCATGCATGCCTTGGCCAAATTCAGACAATACCTTGTGGGCAGCAGATTCGTGGTACGTACAGATCACAATAGTTTGAGGTTCTTTTTGGGGCAAAAGGATCTCAACGACCGCCAGCAGAGATGGGTGAACAAGGTACAAACGTATGACTTTGACATAGAGTACACAAGAGGTAAGAATAATGTTGTTGCTTGATGCTTTATCTAGGAGGCCTTACCTTACTACTATGTTGAGTTCTATGTTTGAGATTTCATAGATTGGAAGGCTCACATACTTGTTGAGTACTCCAAGAATCAGTTTGCATGCGAGATCATGGATGGTATTATCAAGGATGACCGATACAGGGTGGTAGATGATCTCATTTTCTACAAGGATCGGATTTTCCTTGTACCAGGGTCTAAGATGAAGGACAAGATCCTTCGTGCAGTACATGATACGCCATTAGCTGGACACCCGGATATTTCAAAACATACAGGTACATCGGGAGAGATTCACTTGGAAGGGGATGAAGGACGATGTCCTTAATCACGTCAGAGAGTGTATGGTTTGCCAACAAACCAAATCGGAGCATTCTTTTCCTGCAGGGTTACTTCAGCCTCTTCCCATCCCTGAGCAAAAGTGGGAGAGCATATCGATGGATTTCATCACAGGACTCCCTATGGTGCATGGGCACAATTGCATTTATGTGGTAGTTGATCGATTGACCAAGTATGCACATTTCTTTTCTCTACCTAAGAAGCATGAGGCACCTGACGTGGCTCAAGTATTTTATACAGGGATTTTTAGGCTTCATGGGTTGCCTAAAAATATTATCAGTGACAGGGATAAGATCTTCATGAGCACCTTTTGGCAGGAGATATTCAGACTTGCCGGTACTGAGTTGACTCCCAGCACGAGCTACCACCCTCAGACTGACGGGCAAACGGAGATTGTTAACAAATGGATAGAGGGCTATTTGCGGAGTTATGTGACCGGACATCAGCAGGCATGGATCAGATGGTTGCATATGGGTGAGTATTGCTACAATACCACATATCAGATGAGCATCGGCATGACTCCTTTCAGAGCTTTGTATGGATACGATGCCATGTCATTTGCTGATTTGGTATTACCAGATAGTCGGGCTCCCAAAGCTCGGGATTGGTTACAGGAGAACCAGGATATCCTGCGAGCTCTTAAGGAGAACCTCCAAAAGGCGCAGAATCAACAGAAGGTTTATGCGGATCGGCACAGGATAGAGAGGTCCTTCGAGGTAGGAGACTTGGTGTTCCTACGTCTGCAGCCATACAGGCAGTCGTCACTCAAACAGAAGGGGGCGGAAAAGCTGAAACCACGGTTTTATGGTCCATACAGGGTAGTCCGTGAGTGGGTGCAGTTGCATATGAGTTGGATCTTCCAGAGCACAGTAAGATACATAATGTCTTCCATGTGTCATGCCTTAAGAAGGCACTAGGACAACACATTGTACCTTCTACAGAGTTGCCACCATTGGACGAGGAGGGAAGCTGGTTTTAGAACCGACTCTATTATGAGGTCGAGACGAGAGGAAGCTCGAAGAGCGAGAGATATTACGAGAATACTTGAGTACGATGGAAGGGTTTGCCTCTTGAGGATGCTACTTGGGAAGGAGAGCAGATTCTACAGCATCCTAGTTTGCATTTGCTTGGGGACAAGCAAATTTTGGGAAGGGAGGATTGTAATGTCCCCTTTCCCTCGCCACGAGCCCGAGGGCGATCGGGTCCTAACCCTAGTCATGCCCAAGGGGTTACGGATGCCATGAGCTATTGGGTGTGAATATCTAGTCCAGTTATAATTTTCCATTGACAGGTTATAAAGTGCTTTCGAAGGGACTAGATGTTATGTTTTATCGTTGGAAGGGACCACTTAACTCCTAATGTTCTAATTTCGCGTTGGGGTCACCTTTTTGGGCCATGGCGACTTTAAGGGGAAAAGTAACTTTAAGTTACTTTATTATTTTGGTCTTCCCTAGGGGAAAATGCGACTTGGGGGTTTTAGGGTTTCCTTGGCGTGGGAAAAGTTATAAAAGGAGAAGAGGGGTGAAAGGAAATTCATTCTTGCATACATATTTTCTTTGGTGATACTTGATAGTGAGCAACTGTTGTTTGCTTGTTCCGCTTGTGGAGTGAATCCCACAAGATCCCTAGCTTCGGTGGTGAGAGATCCACTCCTAGCTAGAAGGGCACTCTTCGGTGGTGAAAGATCCACCCTAGTTTGCTAGGCTCTTGCACCTTTTCAGATCTGATTTGCAGTCATCTTCAGGCAGGGTTTTCCAAGGGCAGTTTCGGGAAAATCACGATAACTTTCTGGGTTTTTCTCCGTTTGAAGCGAAATTCGTTGTGGCAGCTAAGGAGAGGTTCTTTGACGAAACGGCAGGGTTTGTTGAGGGTTTCAGCCATTCCTAAGCAAAAACGACCTGTTTGGAGAATTGCAGGCCCTAAAATTTAGGGTTTCGGGTGGAATTTTCCAGATCTGAAGGTTGGCCTGTTTTTCTCATATTTTTCATAAGTTATTTCCAGAATTTCAGCTTTTTATGTTTGGTATTCGAAAAGATATGAATTTTCCGAATTCTATCATTTTCAGAGCTTATAAAAAAATTCCTGGCAGTTTCCTATGTTATAAAAAATACAAAAACAGTTTATTATTGTTAGTTATTATTTTTGCCAGCTTCTGTGAAATTTGAAGTGTTTTGGGCAAGTATTTTTCAAGATATCATATTTTTATTGTTCGCTGCCCTATTTCTGCAAAAATCAGAAAAAAATCAGATTTAGTATTTGCTGCAAATTTCTGTATTTGAACAAGTCCATAGAATCTCCTTGATGACGCTTTTGGCATATGAATGAAGCTACAAAAGAGACATACAGCTGAATATTTCAGCTTCGAATCAAGCCATGGAAAGTAAGTCTTCAACTCCTCGACATGCTCTATGAGTCCATAATGAACCATTAAACATCTCGGGGCTGGCAACCATGCCGGTCAACAAACCACAGTCGCGAGCTTCGAGGAATGAAACCTCAACGCACTCCGATTCCATATAAAGTTGAATTGTGGAGAGTATCTAATATATCTAACAATTGGCTTATAGTTCACATTTTTGTGGCTCTCGATAGGTAATGGAAGTCATTTTCCAAATAACAGATTTTGATATTTTATCTGTACTTTTGACAAGACCTCAAGCCTATTCCATGTTGACTTTGAATAAAAGTCAACACGATGGTCATTTGCATGCAAGTGATCATTTTTGCTTTTAACGTAAACCTTTAGTGCCTAGTGGAATACAATATTATATACATATCTAGATAAAAACCATGAAAAGTGGAAACTATGGATTAGCTACATTTGCATGATTGTTTTTGATGAGGCTAATGCTTTTGACCGGAGCTATGAACCGGAGTACAATCAATCAAGATATATCTATTAAGCTCAATAATTAACGAACCACGAGCCGCCAAACAAGAACTCACGTCAAGCAAATCACGAGCCACCACGCAAGCGAACCACAAGCCGCCATACTTGAACACGTGTAGAGCGAATCACGAGCCGCCATGCGAAGAATACACAACAAGCGCAGGTCTTCTCAATCCAAAAATTACCTCATTGAAAACCAGTCTGCCGACCGCACCACCTCAAACATTACCACCCCGAACGAGGATCATGCCTTAGTGGGATTTGAACTTGGGTGGAGCCAGAAACAACCATCCAACTTAACCGCTCCACCCAAACCCCATCGGCTAAAACTTTGGATGGTAAACGCTTTTATTATACCAGAGATATGAACTAGAGTGGTGGAGGAACACTTTCCCAAAATGGGACACGGGAGTGGGCTTGGGTTCTTAATATCCGCCGAGCGATCCGCATTCGAAGCGCCCCACTATGTTCCTCTTGGTCCATATGGAGAAGTTCGATCCCTACCTCAAGGTGTCCCCATGGCCACTTATTGAAAGCATCATAAACTTTGGATGGTAAACGCTTTTATTATACCAGAGCTATGAACTAGAGTGGTGGAGGAGCACTTTCTCAAAGTGGGACATGGGGGTGGGTTTGGGTCCTTAATGTCCACCGAGTGATCCGCATTCGAAGTGCCCCGCTATGTTCCTCTTGGTCCATATGGAGAAGTTCGAACCCTACCTCAAGGTGTCCCCATGGCCACTTATTGAAAGCATCCAATGAACTCAATGGGAATGGAACTTGGGTTGATGATTACAAACTACTTGTAACTCACCAATAGCCCAAGACCTTGAGTTCGCTACATTTGCATGATTAATGACAAGCAAAATAAAGATATTTAGACAGGTTCTCTATGATTCATGGGCAGCAATCAAATTTCTAAATCATTTGACTTGCTGGTTCAGAAAAAAGTAAAACTGATCAAAACCAACATATAGACACCAACACAACTACTAGAATCTCACACTTTGAAAGAAGAGCTTACTCGGTCAGTTCCACAACTATTATGCTACCTTAGCGACCTGTAAACTGAGGCTTCCTCATCTAGGCAGACGGTTGAGATATTTAACAAGACAATTTGCAGTAATAATCTGATGAAGCCCTGTTTGCTAGCAGATTCAGCCTTTGACCTCCTGTTGGCATGCCTGTTAATACCCAGTCAGGTTTGAGAAAAATATTGGATGTCAATGTGAATAAGACTGCTGCAGAGATTCCAACCCAGAGAAACGTGGATACCTGATTTTCTCTCCCTCCATTTGTTGATTACAGGTAGGGTGACTCTTGATAATTAGTCGTTTCCTATTTTTGTTGCTTTTAGATTAATATTTATGCTCGTGGTTTTCATGCACATGAATATAGAGGGTATGGCCTAAAAGCATAAGGTGGATGTGGGCTACCCATTTTTGAAATCCACGAGAAATTTTAGGAGTAACTTTGATATTCGTGTTCAGTCCCTGGTGAGGGATAGTTCCATAGGAAATAGCCTGATGGTTTGGATATGAGATGCAATATTTTTTATGGTTGGATGTCTCCTATTCGTAATTCCACAAACAGAGACTGCATTGAGTTCCTGATATTGGGAGAAATGAAAGCATCAATTTTGACAGAATCAATTCTACTATATTTCATAAGAATTTTCAGACATCGATGTTAGCAAAAAGATGAACAAAAATTTAAATCGTTCCCATACATTAAAAGGCACAGCCATGTGCTGGCACATGAGACATTTATTGTGGATCAGTAAAAGATTGGAAGTCAGTGAAATTTACTTCTAAAGAAATATAGAGGATAAGTATCTAATGATTCATCCAAAATGATAAATCCTAAGTCCAGAACAATAGATGAAAAAAAAACCCTTGGGGATTGCCTTAATAATTTGGAGCGTGTTAACCTGAAGTGGTAACCAACATGAATATGATTTGAAGACTTGAAAATCACTGGTATAAAGGGTGACTGAAAAATATAGGCTGGGGAAGATGTTTCCTCTAGACCTTGGCAAGAAATCAAGAACCTTGTTTCTACGTAATCCAAATGTGCCTGGACATGAGGCAGAGGCCTACAACCTATATGAACTTTAAGTAGCTGAAAGTCTAAGAAAAGCGATGAAGGACATTCTATCTTTAGTGGCAGCATAGCTTGGAAGTTTGATATTCAAAGCCAAAAAGAGGTTACAGATGATATGCATGGTGTATATTGTCCACGCTGTGAAGTGTAGCGTGCTGATAAGGACTGTCCACAAACAAAATCAAAGTGCAGTGCAGCTTCTGTACCAAAGACCATGATGTGAGTGCCCATCCAGGAGGCATTATTTAGAGGCAGATACAAAAGGAGGAAATCAAGCTTTTGTAGAATTCTTCTCCATGCAAATGCAGAGAAGGAGAACAAAGAGGTAAGCCACAAAGGATATTTCCTCCTGGTATGTACAGATGCCCCATATGGACTTTAGAAGACCAGGTACATTGTTATTACTTATAAAGCTGAATTATGAAAACTTGTTTCAGTTTTATAAACAAGCTGCCCCTCAACTGCAGTACCATGGGCCAGCATCCCAAATACTGCTAATGCCCTCTTCTAATGCTGCAACAACTAATCAGCATATGGCTAATGCCTCACCTATGTTGCATCCAGCCACTGTCCAAACTATCCCTGCAGCAACAGAGCAGTGATCTTTAGGAAATTGGTACCCATGAGGAAACCATATTGCTCTGCCATCATTGGTGCTTCAGAATCATCCTGCTACAAGATCTTTCCAAGCAACTACCCCAGCTCTTCCTGCACAAAATCTGGGAAATCAGAACAAAAGAATTCTTGTCCAGTTGAGAAGTGTGACTTGTTTGTGATGCAGAAGTTCATGAACAGATTGAACAGTAACATGGATTAGGAGAAATCAATCAAAATGCAAAAATGACTGTTGTCAGGAAAGCTTGGCAATAATCAAAGGAGAATCAGAAGCAAAATGCTGCTCATCATTCTAAAAACAGAAGCTAGCCTCTGGTTCCAAAGAAGTAAAAGAACTGGAGGAGGTAATACTCTAAGGCTTAACAAGTAGATATCCTTTAAACAAAGGTAGAAGTTTGCCTTAGGAATGAAAAAAGTTATTGACTTCCCAAAAAAACTGAAGAGCTAGTACATGCAAATTCCACTTGCACGGGATGTCAAGGTTACTCCAATCTATTGCAAACTTACTACTGAACATTGTCAAAGATCCATGCTTAAGAAGAGGTAAAAAGACCATTGCGTTACTTCAAGTAAATGCAGTTACTTTGAGTTTGGACAGTAACCTGGGAATGGAATCCATTCTGAAGTAATAGACGAAGAAGCCCACTAGTTAACGTAGAGTTAAATGTTGTTTGTACTTCTTATCAGACCCCGGAGTAGCCATCAACATGATGACTCTAAACATAATGAAATATTTGAGATTTTTTGAAAGAAATGCATTTTGTATTACACCAAATGCATGAGAGTTGCCTCAGATGAGCCACAGAAATACATGTAAAATCTCATCCTATGAAAGCTAGAAAGGCTGACATATACACATTTGCTGCAAGAGGTAAAGAGTCAACATTCTTCCAAAAACAATAATTTTTGGTTTTAATAAGGATAGCCAGATCCCTTTACAAAGTATTCAATTCTCCTAAGCAAAGTGAGGAATTATTCTCCTAAAAGGTTGCTTGCATCATTTTTAAAAGCAAATCAAGAGTAAAGCCTTACCTAGTGTTCCCACGAGGGGGTCGGCGGGGGTGGTTTTTCTCTGCAGTCCTGCTGATAGAATTTCAGAATCATTCACATGAATCATTTTTTAAATTAGTTCTGCAACTTATTATTTTTGAAAGTTGGTCTCATGCAATTCTTATATTTTGTGCAGTAGTTGTCACTCTGAAAAATTAAATGGATTCAAAAATAATAAGTTGCGGAAATTATCCACTTTTGATTGAAAAAAATAATAATAATAATGGGTGCTAAATATTGACTTGTTTTCAAAAATGATTAGCCATGCATAAACTGCCATGGAAAATGTTAAGCGGGTGGAAAAAATCCCACTCCACCCTCTCATACCCACTTAAAATTTCCTATAATAGAGTTGCCCACTCCGTATTTCTTGGGCAAGATACTGTTTCTCCCTGTAGCTGGACTGAACAGCTTTCATGGAATCATCTGCTCGGTAAATTTAGGAGCGGTAGCCTCCTCCATTGGACCCCACCCATCTTGTATGTTACAACCTTTAGAACATTTTTGGTCGTCCCAGTGTCCCCTAATAGTAGACCCTGCCGAAAGAGAGGAGTGATGAAAAACTAATGTCATTCTACATGCATCCAAAGCCCGAGAAGGTCTTGGCATAGTAACATCTCTAGAAAATGCACTATCAATTACACTCTACTACATCGAACACATAAAGAGTCAGATGTTTGAATCTTGTTTTGACTACCAAACCTTGGTGAGTCACCAACCACCCCAAAACTTTGAGTTTAAGAGAACTTGATTTTCTTAGAGACTTAACATTTCTTTTTCCATCTTTGGTTCAAATGCTTAGCAGTAGAGAATGTATATCTTGCTCTATCATATAGACCATTTGTTTCATAGTTATAAAATTACTTTCCATTTCAATTTGAAGCTTGATAAGGCATCTTTTCTAATCTGGAACCTAGGAAAATCCAGGGGACAAATTGAGGGATTGGTATGCTATAGTGAAGCGCAAGCATAATAATTAACAATAAATGATGTGAAACAAAACTGGATGATAAAACTGTAACTTCCCTTGTGAGGAGACTTCTACCAGAAGTGTAACATAATTGTAAAAGAAAGCATATAACGTAAATGTAAATTGCATGTTTATTACTGTAATAGTAAATTGTATATTTGTTATTGTAAATGTAGACTGCATACAAGACTAGAGAGTACATTACATAACAATTTGGGAGGTTGTCACATATGTATAGTAAGATTAAATAGATGTTTTGTGTAAATCTGCAGGCCCCAAAGGATGTGTGTGGAATAGATGTGATGTAGAAGTCTGTTGACCCCTCCAACCCAACAGGGAAAATTAAGGGACCAAACTAGTTAAGTATGGCAATGTAGATGCACACTGCACAGGAAATAGTCACCCCTCCATGAGAAGCAATGGACCCCATTGCTTTGAGTTTCGAGGGTAAGTGTAGAAACTCGTCTGTAATGAATGTAGATACCTCTTGACACAGTAATCTTCGTATGCGCGGTTGGAGTAATTTAGTGACAAACCATTTTTATCAAGTAAGAGTATTCACTGTATTTGTGAACAAGTATCCCAGTGAACCAACATGTGCAATTATTATGATTGCATTTGCTACGTTATTCACAAGGATGAAGATTCCAACATTGTCTGCACTCTCGCAGACTCTTCTATCACAAGAAGTGCAGACAACTCCTACAATGGCCATTACAAGTTGCTTGAACTGATTTTTTTCAATAGGCTGTTTTGTCATAACTGCACTGGAACAGCTGGTGTTGTTTGATCCCCATCATGTGGTTGCAGGTGTTGTTTGATATCTTTCCCCATCATGTGGTTGCAATAATGTAGGCAAAACCTGAATTCTTGGGTCTCTTTCCACCTCAATGGGCTTCTTAATGCCTTGGCCTTCTTTTTCCAACCCTTGACCTTGGAGCCCATTTTATTCCACATCTTGAAACCAATTCCTTCAGTGTATGTTTCTCAAAATCGTCCAATTAATTTTCTTGGTCATTGAACTGCTGGAAATTAGAAGGGTTAAACACAATTCTTCTTCATCTCTTCACATTCTTTCTGCAGTACAACCAACATTTCCTATTTAACAACCAATTCTTCCTGTAGCTTCTTTATAGCTGGGTTACGTCTCAACGCTGCTTGATGTAATCCTTCAAGGATGGAAATAGCAAGGAGCTCATTCCATGACTGTCAGTTAATCTCTCTCAAAACCCAGACCCTTTCTATAAATAATTGTTTATCTCTTGGAATTTGGGCATCTTTCAGATACATATTCCCTTTTATTGTGATCGCCATTGTCGTAAGGCCACGTTAATAAACACTGTGTCTGCTCTGATGCTACCGATCTTGTAAAGGGGCAGTATCGACTTTGATAATACTGGTCCTACAAGGGAGAAGTCTCCATTTCTGCTATCTAACCCTGACAAGGAGCTGTTTTGGCTCTTATTCCACTGATCCTGTGAGGGCGCAATACAAGATCTTGTAAGAATGGCCCAAAAGTTAAAACCCAGGGAAATATAGAGGGTACCACGTCAATTGTGGGATTGCTATGTTATAGTGATTTGGAAGCATGAAAGTGCAAAGACAACTGCAAATGTCTTGTTAGAAGTGTTCTATCAAATTAGAATTAATGGTAATAGAGAGCAAAAAAGTGGAGAGCTAATAATGTAAATCTGAATTGTCTGTTTATTACTCTAAATGCAAGCTATGTACAACGGTAGTGTACAGTATGTTATAGCTCAGTAGGTCTTTTAACATGTGTAGCGAGATAGAACAGATGTAAAGTAGAATTTATAGGTGTCAAGGCATGTGTGTAAAATCCCTTTACTCCAAACATCAAGGAAAGGTTTATGTGTGTACAACAGTGCTCCCAAGGGATGTGTTTAGGATCCATATATGCAAGAGCAAGCTGCATCCATAACAACGTAGTGCCAAATTGTGTACTGATACCTCTTCTTTAAGAGGCAGGGGACAAGCTATAGAAACCACTCTTTTCTTTTCCCTACTTTGTTCTAAAAGATGTACATACAACTTCATGAGCTGTAAAGGAAATGACTCAGGATAAAAAAATGACTAGTATCACAAGTTTAAAATGTTGTCAAATCAGTGTCTCGTCTATAAGTGATAGGTGTCTATGCCAATGTGGCGTATGGTGACAATTGTATGGTCTATTATAACATTGAGGGGTGGAGGATGCTGCCCTTTGATCCTACAAGAGGAAAGCAGGGGACAACTATAATGAAGTATGTTGATGTAGCCAAGCACCATATACGGATTATCATTATTAAGTATGTTGATTTAACCATGCAACATATACAGATTATTTCTGTAATCATTTCACAGATCTCCTGGAATATGGTCTGGTCTGCGACTCTGCGCCACATAATTTTTTTCGTATGGTTCGATTCTCTTCATGTGTGCCATTTCTGTGGCTCTTAATCCCAAATATCACCCCAAAAAAATAGTGTCATTTTCTTCCTGCTTGGAGTTGTGCTCTTTTGCGAGCAGAAAATTGATCTACATTACATCAAGAAGGTTTTCTTGAGCATATTTCAGTGTTTGTGGCAGCTTTAATGTGATGGCTACTGCACATGGACATGAGAGAAGATATTTGAATCTATTTCCACCTCCCAACCAGTTCGTTTTCACTACAACTCAGTTCAATGAATGGAATCTGATGATGATGATTACAAAGAAGAAAAGAATGTAAGAGGATATAAATCCCTGACATCTAATAGGGACACGTTAGCAAAAGTAAATATCCTGCAAAGAAAATAGTGCTCAAGTTAGAGATCTTAAGCTTGAGGATGAAGGTTGGAAGATCATTAGTATCCTCCAAGATCCTGAAGCAGAGGAAGACGGAGCATATGTGTTGTTCAAATGCTAGGGTAAGTGAAAGTCCTACTCCTTCCAGTAATATTTTTAAAATATTCATATAGAGGATGAAAAGAGTTTACATGTAGGGTTCAGGTTGATGCCTATGCTAAAAAATAATGTCGTGGACTGTAAATGTGGATATGCTTGGACATAAGCAGAATTGAAGGGAATTCGCATTGAATAATTAAAGGTATAAGATATTGGTGTTTTCTAGGTAATGGCCAGTATCCCAACTTTCCGTGAGAGATCCCCTTGTGAGGATGAGGAAATATCTTCACTTTATGTTGTAAATAGTTCAAACTTATACTCCTTAAAAAGTGAACAGCCTAAGCAGAGAGTAGGGGATTGAATATTGCAACCCAAGACCACCACTTTTCACAGTCTTTCATCAGCAAAGTCTCAGATAGATTGTCTTTTAAAACAAAATTGTGGCAAAGTATCTATGATAGGATTTTGTTACACATAACTCTCCTTCTCCTCATCAGTTGGGCTGGGTTGACTGGAAAAACACAGCATTGCCATGTAAAGACCTAGGTCCAAATCCATGGATTGCTTGGACATAAACAGATTTGAAGGGAATTCACATAGAATAATTAAAAATAAAGGTATTTTCTTGATAATGGCCAGCATGCTGACTTGCCATATGAGATCAGAATCAGAGAATGTTTTCAATTTGCATTATATATTGTTCAAAGTTCAAACTTATACTCCTTAAAAAGTGCACGGCATAAGTAGAGTGTGGGGATTGAATATTGCAACGCAAAGGAACCACTTTCCACTGTCTATCATCAACCAAGTCTCAGACGGATTATATTTTGTAACAAAAATAGTTTGGTGGTAATGTCTCTATGATGAGATTTTGTTCCACATTACCTACCCTTCTCCCCATTCATTGGGCTGCGTTGACTGGTAGAGACAGAGCATTTCCATGTAAAAAACCTAGGTTCAAAGTTCAAACCCTGATGGGTTGAGAGTTTTAAACAGCTTGATAGGAACTTGATGTCAAAAAGTACCAGCTATCAAGGAAAATAAACTATTGAAGATTTGAAGCTTCGATAGTCCATAATAATTTGAGAAAAAGATCTTTGAGGAGAATATATGGAAAAGAGAAGACAACTGTCATCGATGTTTCAGGTCTCCTTTGACGCCCATCATCGGGATAAGAATGATGAAAGCTACAAATCTGGAGCTCCTAATATATATATATACTCTGTTATGGTTACATGAGGGTGTGGTATCTCATGAGCATTGATTAAGAGTCCTCACGTGGATGAAAAGTCGGAAATATTAAATAATTTTTTAATGTAAGTCCCCATAAAAACAAACTAATTAATCAATAAAATACATCGAAAGTCATTGTTTGTATTCTCTTTAAGTTTATCTATAACCAGCCACCAAGCATGCCCTAGACCAAGACAATCATCTCTATTTAAGTTATTCGATCTTTTAGTGATTTCAGCAGCTTCTTTCAGGCATCACTCGATTCTTGTTGGCTACTTCTATGATGCAAATCTCATGAATTATACAGAACGAATGTTCCGCCAAAGCTGATTTGACTAATTTATATACTCTAACATCTACTCCATACTCATCTAGCCTGGTGTCACCGATCTCCCGATCTTGCCTATATACGGTCATCCACATGAGCACCTATTAGATAAACTTCACTGCATGCAATCAATCAGATCCTTCGTCCACTTAAGAATCCCTTGAGAGTTTTGTGGGAAAGGTATGCTGTCTTAACTTCACCTTTCTTTAGATTCCTTGTAAATTTATCCCAAATACCTCCATGTAGGGCAGCAAGGCCTGAGGCTAGTTGTTTGTGTTTGTTGACCTCTGAACCACATCCCTCCTAACACTCTCGTAAGCCTTGTTAATTTGTCTATCTTTGTAGCCATTTTATTTAAGTGCCTTAGAAAAATGCTCTTTTCTCTTGTTGAAAATGCTCATCATCTGAGATGTTTAGGGTTCTTGTACCAAGAGTTTTGTGGGCACCTGCTTTCTGAAAAGGTTGGAGATGTGATGAAGCAAGTATAGAGATGTGTTAGTCCACTTCTTGTATACCTGCCTAGCCTAAGAACCATCCCTTTTCTGTTCCAACAAGACATCTAGGAAGGGCGAACAACCACTTGCTTCTAGTTTCATTGCAAATTGAATCTCTTACAAACTGTTCAAATGAGTCTAAAAGCCTTCAGATTCTCTTTTCAATGTTGCCAACATAAATTAGTATCATCCACATATCTTTTCCACCACTTACGTCTTCATGGTAAATAATTGAGGGTCTTGATATATTGCTCCTCGAAAGCTTAGCATGCTGGAAGTGGAGAGCAACTACGTAGTCCTGCCTTAATTCCTTTTCAACATCCTCGGTAAGGTTTCTTATTGCATTATCTATTCTAATAATAAATTTGTCAAACAGAAACTCATTAAGAGCCATGGTGAAACCCAATCCCTTTTTTGCAAATTGATCGGGCCACTATTTAAACAAAAATCTGATATATTTCTAACTGTGTAGCTGAAAAGATATGCAAAATGCACTCTAACCTCAGTCTTTGGTTTTGCAAAGGAACTTTCACGAAACCCAAGATCTAGACAAAATAAAATCATTCTCAGCATTGATATGCCTGTAATTCATTACAAAATTCTGCTAGAGTCGCCACTATAAGTGCACAAGCCAATTCCACTTCAAAGCTGCAAACAAAGATTTGACAGTCCCTATGACAGCAACAGGAGATATGGAATTGCATGGGTTCAGAGTGGGACTAAACAAGCCAGATCTAGAAGCAGCAGTGCATGGCAATCAAGAGATAGCTGAGATGCCAACACGACTGCTGAAAGATCTGGATGGTAACAATTGCCAGGTAATTGCAGAAAGAGACATGTTTGACGCAGCCACCACATCATTGGCCCATGATGACCTCCGTGAGTGATTTCAATTGCTTGAAATCTGATGATTGGCACTAGCAGCTGATGCTCCAACAAAACAACTGACTACCATCAGAACTTTATGCTAAAATATGTATTGATGTTGAGATGGTGAGACCTAGGCCTGGAAACAAAGCTCTGACAATCCTTCAAAACCAGAAATTTGAATTTCTTCTGTTGGTTGAATTCTGTCTCACTCTTCACCTTATCAGCCCGGACCTGGAAACAAAGCTCCCGTGATCCTTCAAAACCAAAATTTGAATTTCCTCTATTGGTTGAATTCTGTCTTTCTTCATCTTATTAGCCTAGACTGTCAAGCAAGCATCTAAGAGGCACCAAATACCAGAATGAAAAAACATAAACAAGCTTGAGATGTGAGGAGAACAATTTAGAGGATATCTGGTCAATTTCCCACCTTGTTATACTAATTTACTTCTACTTCTGTGAATAGCATAAGAAGTCACAATAAATGATGGAAGAACATGATAGCAACAACCCCTCTTTACGTAGGACAAATCTGTAATCTTCTTAGACAATTTAATCCCCATCTTCTCAAGAAGCACGGATTTGAAACTGTGTGCTAGGTAAACACCCCTGACCCCTACGTTTCTGTGTAGGGATGTTTCTGAGACAGAAACAAATCCTAGTACGGCCTTGAGACACAATTCCATCCTAGGTTCGTATCGTATATGGTACGGAAACAAATTTTGTTTCTGGTACGAACTCGGACATTTCTGTTCCAGTTTCAAGGCACAAGTCACCAAAAAACCAAAAATTAAAAAGACAGTGAAAACAAAAAAAAAAAAATTCAAACCCTAATTTGTGTACCTCTAACTTGCTAAACACACTTCCTAAAAGCTATATAAACACACCTTTTACAAAACACACTCTCATTCCATTGCTGATTTTCAATTTTCACAAACTTTCAGCAATATTTAAAAGAAAATTGCAACAAGAGCAGTGAGCAAGGCGTTGGAGGAATCTAGAAGCAGCTTCAAAGAGAAATATAGAAGCAAGGAGCAGCTTCAAGGAGAAAAAATCAGGTTTTTCTCATATCAAACAACCTCTTCTCCATTTTTTTGCACAAACTATTAATGTGATCAATGATTATGAATGATGTGTGTATAATGCACACATCATTCATGATCACTGATCATAATATTTATTTTTAAATTCTATGTAAAGAAAGTGTTCCATTTCTCTTCGTATGTATCTTTTTTGTTGTTTAATAATGGCTTTTGTATTTTTGAACATCCTAACTATGTGTATGCCCTCAACTTGCACCTTTATGGCAATCTTGGTGACTAGAAGCATAAAAGGTTACCAAGGGTTTACTTTTTTATGCATCTTTCTAAATTATAGATATTTTTTTATTGTTTTTTAGAGTTTCTTTTGTATTTAAAAAATTAAAATCTGAACTGTGTATGCTCTCACCTAACACCTTATGGTGATCTTGCTGATCAGAAGTAGAAAACAAAACCTAGAGCTTAGTTTTCTTTGTTGTTTTTTAGGTTTCTCCTTGCCATTGCAGATTTGAGATATAAAATTATTAATGGCATCAAGTTCAGCTTCAGCTGGAGCGCAAGGAAGCAAACCAGGGGAAGGCCCGCATGAAAACATTTTGGTCCCTTGAAATATGATTCCACTTTGGAGAAATGTACATGTGTTGGAGTGCATTGTTGGTGGTGGCTCTCAAGCTTGGGTATGCAACCATTGTAATGTGACATTTAAGTCCTCATATACCCAACTCAAAGCTTATTTACCTAAGGTTGTAGGAACAGGGATCAAAAAGTGTACCAAGGTGGAAAAGCCACTACATGACAGAGCAAGAGGAAGTGTTAGCGAGAATTTATGTCATTGTCCGTGATTAGGTTGTTTCAATGACTCGCCCAACGGAAGAGGCAAAAAAACTACAACATTTGGAGAGATCTCCTATTGACAGATTGATCTTCCTCTATGTTTGAGAGGGGCGGCTCCCCGTGTGATGGGGTATTTGGGATTTTCAGTACGTTTAGCCAGAAAGTACGAAAAGACAACAAAATGGAGAAATTTGAAAAGAGGGAAATGAGAGGAGATAGGAGGGAAAATCCACAACAAACTAAACACGGAGGAATGTCTAGATAACTCAGGTAAAACAAAAGGGCGGTGAAAGCTCTATCTCTCAAGGAAATGAGAATACGAACAACAATTGCATGCAAGATGAGATCACCTGATATCCAGATTGCATAGATATGGCACAAAGTCCACATACAAAGGTATACAACACAAAGTTTGCATATCAAAGCATTGCACACAATGAAGGAACACTAAATTATTAATGAATCTCTAACAATGAACAGAAAAGCACATTTCGCAATCAAAAGCCATTAAAACTCATGGGGTGAAAATCACATCGCTTGCTTGTATTCATCATATTCACAAAGCTGAAAAGAATATGGGTACAAAAACTTGCAGCAAATTCTCCATAATTGAGAGAAGAGAGAGATCTCCCCAACGTACAATTAATTTCAGGCATTATTAGGCACTTGTTCCCAAAAGTAGTGATATAAGTTTATAACTACTTTTAACTTAACTTTACCCTATGACTTGACTTCAACTTGACCCAATCTTGAGTTTACATTATGGTTTATAATTAAAATATTTAATTAATTCAAAAAACAAATTATGTAATTACACTTTTACATTTTGAATTGCTTTCCTCATGACACTGAGACCTTGTCATGTCCTGCTCACCATTGCAGAACCCTGCTGCTTCATTTGCTATTCTTACTCAACCTCAACCTCAACAGGTTGAGTCTTCTTTATATATATAGATATAGGTGTATATATTGGGAAAGATACAAATTGTGTGTATGTTTTGACTAGATTCATCGGCTTTTCAAGGTCCGCATATTCAAGTTTATCTTTGGTCTTGAGATGTAGAGTAACACACGTTTGTCTTGGAATTTTCATTAGCCCTGTTCAAGCTATCCACTCTGGGGACCCATGAAAATGCTGTTTGTTACTATATTTCTTGATAATCGCAGTTTTACAAAAGATTCACCGTCTTTGAAATACAGCAACTTCTTCTTGTGAATCCTGCTCACTCCAAAGGAATCTTCAGATCTCAAACATGTAGGACTATGAAGTATCAAATCAAGTGCTTGGTGAATCATATTATCATGAACATATCTTTCATAGTTCTTGCTTAGTTTAAGATCAGATTCCCAGTCATATTTAACATCTTCACTCCCAAGCTGTTCTTCGAGTTCTTGGCCACCCAGGTCATCATGCTTCTCTTGAATAAATAAGATTCGGCACATATTGCCGACAAAACCGATCTCTAAATTTGTCCACTGAACATTGGAGATGGCATTTCCAATCCTTAACATTAATAAATGTGATGTATTTCTTCTCAGTATCATATGAATTCCCTTGCTTGAACAATCTAGGTTTCCATGTCTTAGAATTGAAAATTTTGTGGCAGAAGTTCGTCTGCAAGTGCTCTTGCACTTGCACAGGGGGCAAGTTGTTGAGCTTTTGTTTTAGCTGCATTCAGTTTGGAGTTAAAATTGCACCTCTTTTATACATGGTTGTATGAGCTTTAGGAGATATGGACATAGTGCTAATCTCTGAGCTTCTGGCAGGCTGCAATGCCTTACTGCCACTTGCACTCATTCTACTGCAGATTGAGGCCCACCTGCTCTTTCTTTGAAGAATAGGACATGTTTCTTAAGTAGTTGCACGAAATTATCTGCCTCCTTACACGCCCACAAAACTAGTTCTGATGTGTATGCAGAGGCTTTACCAAATATTTCCACAAAATGCTTAGTAGCCAGGGAAATGGTAGAACATACAATTTGTGCCAGGGTTGTCATATAATTTGCAGAGTATATTCTCACTCGAAGGTAACAAATTTTGTATATTGGTATGTATGCACAAGTGATGAGAGTTAAGTGACAGAGTATGTGCTCAAGGTCCATCACCATAACCATTTCAGGCTCCTCACATTATGACACGATGCACTTCGCCTCCCGGTTTTCACCTTGGCACAAGCAGGGGGATGCTTGTGAAAGGCGTGGAATCTGGCTTTATACCTGCTCTTTTTGGCTTATCTGTCTTCATTTCATTGTGGCTCCATTAAATTTGTCACCTCCGGGATTGTCTAGGCTCACAACATGCTTAAAGAATTCTTCATAGGTCTTCTATTGTTTTCAGCAGGCTGTTTTGGATATTCATGCCACTAGCAATTCAAAATTCACAAATACTTGATTCGACTCTGCCCTCATTCACTTCTTGGGGTTCAGTGCTTCAAACTGCCGTGGAATTTGGATTTGGCTTGAATTTTTTTCACTAGAGTTGCAATAGCATCGAATGAAGAACACTTATTAGATTACCATCATTCGTAACTATCTCAAGGCACCCATTGAAGCATAATTGAAAGAAAACTTTGGTCATATTTTAAAGTTATGAGTGCATTGATAGACATGTATGCAAAATGTTTGACAAAATGTCTCACAAATTTTGGTGGTGTGCTATTGATGCTGACATAGGACTGAGAAAAGCATGGTCACAAGTTTCGAGCTAACGAGGAACACTTGTCACGGCGAGACCTCATTGGGCTTTATGCCATCATGGAGAACGGGAACAGATGGAACAGTTCTCATGGGCCTTATTCAGTGCAATGGGGTGATGGAAAGGTGTTTGGGAAATTATGCTCCAATAGTGCCATGTGATCCAAATTATAGCAAATTTGGAGTCAGCCGGATCGGGCTTCATGCCACCATTTGCGAAGAAAGCCTTGTCACGCCCGCCACATACCGAGGAAACAATTGGAACAGTTCCATAGGTCCTTCTAAGGCATGACAAGGCGATTAGGCATTGCAAATATTTGTTTTTGTCAAGATGGACCAACATTTCCTTTTTCCTATACTCTCGTTTTAAGGCAGCAAAAACTATATCCTCGAAGCGGGATAAACCAATGTTATATAGTAATCAGGTCTATCAAGTAACTGCGTCACATCTTCTATTATTTGAAACTGCCACTAGTTGACGGCTGTCTATCATCAACCTCTCTTGTATGAGAGCTTTCACCAAATGGTCTACCTAGAAAAGAATACGGTTTTCTTGATGCATTACAAAAACATCTTCCCCTATTTTTATATGATTCAACTTGTTCACTAAAGCTTTGTCCTTTGCTCTCATCCATACTACTCCCCAATCAAAACAAATGTTCTTATACACCCACTAAATATAATCAACATCCAAGTACAAAAGCCGTTATACAGCTATTGCCATAGTGGATAGCACATTAAGGAAGCCCACAATAGCTATGGAACTTGAGAAAATTGTACCAAAGTAGCACAAAGAAGGGATGGTGGAATAGTTCTCGGGTTTCGCACAACATATGATAAAATGATGGGCAAGGTACCTAGGCTCGGTAAAGTTTCTACTCCATTGTCGGAATTAGGAACTATTTGGAACAGGTCCAAGGGGCTTCTCAAGAAACGAGACAATGACAAATACACATTTTTAATTTTGGATGGCTTATCACATTATGACAAATATTTAGTGAAGAGAAGCTTTTTTACGTTAAGTGTTTACACTCAATTTTTCCTCGAGCTTAGTTATTGCATTGGAACAAAAAATTAAAATTTTGAGGAGTTCAAAATTTGCGGGCAATAGAAAGTTAACTTACAAGTTGCGAGCTCGAGTCTAAAACAATTCTTTTGCAAATGAGGGCTTTAGAAAAACCACTCACACTTCAAATTAACCTTTTGATTCCAACTCAAACTTAACCACTTGAAACTCCCTTGGATGAAGAGGCCACCTCATGAAAGAGACTAAAAGGACTATTGGAACTAGCTTTCAATATTGAAAAGAAGAATATTTTTGAAGAGTTGGTTGTTCAATATGTTAATGCACATGGGTTTCCCTTGATGTGTTGAAATCACAATATAGGCACCAAATGGTGAAAGGCATTAATGAGGCTCCACAAAGGTACAAAAACTTAACTATGAGATAGTTCGTACATCACTCTTAGTGAAAGAAATGGAACATATACAAACTTTTTTTGCAACCAATAAAGGATTCAAGGGTGGCTGTTATTTCAAATGAATGGACAAATGCTCAAAATAGACCCCTAATCAATATTGTTGTAATATGCCCTAAAGGGGCAATGTTCGTATTGTTGATTGTGAGGGCCAAGTGAAAGATGTTCTATTTATTATTGACATCTACATTGAGGATGTTGATTCGGTGGACCCTTAAAATGTTGTCAAGCAAAAAAATAGAGCAACGGGATTGATTGTAGTGGGGAGATGCAAGCATATACTTTGGGTGCCTTGTGTAGTACTCCCTCAATTTGATGTTGCAAAAATTAGAAAAATTCATGGATAGAGCAAATGTATACAAAGGCTAATGACATTCAAATGTTTTTCACAAATCATCACATGTCCCAAGCCATCTTTAGGAGATTCTCAAGGTTGGAGTTGTTAAAAGTAAGAGAACAAATTATTAGTTTTTATGTTCTAACTTTCTATAATTTGAAAAAAAAAAAAAAATTATACTTCATTAAATTTTTTTAATTTTTTTCATAGGCTGTTGAGACAAATTTGTCTCTCACGCTGAAAAACCCCCACTTGGGACTCTTTGAATTCTGAGTGGATTAAAGCAATCCCAACACTTAAAAGCTGAGTGGATTAAAGCAATCCCAACACTAAAAAAAACAAGTCAATAGCAAATAATCCAGGGACTGTGTCTGCAGATCTGAATTTTATTAAGACAAAGCGACTAGGTTTATAGAGAAACCCATGCTAAAATTCATGGCAACAATGATATACCCTAACTCCAATGTGATGTACAGATTTTTGGAAGTCAAATCAGCTCTAAACAAGTGATAATGAATCCATATAAATTCAGTTAAACCTGCTGCAATAAATTTCCAGGAATGGTGACTATGATATGGGTATGAAACTCATACAAAAGAGGCTCAAACAAATATGATTCTTAACGAATCTGATCTCTGTATTTTATAATACCCAAACATAGAGAAATCTGAATTTGTAGAGGCTAAACTGAACTGAAATAATTATCAGAAAGTCTGCCTTCTTAGAGAGCTGAAACTAACACTGTAATGCCTTACAAAATTCTGAAATTCATTTAGTTTAAGTCACAAATTTCTGATAAATAACTGGCATACAGATCAGACCTGGAAATGTTATTTATTCCACAAGAAAACACTCACAACATGGGTCGCTCCAGCTGGTGCAGAGAGATACCACTGCTGCAAATCAAGTCTTCAAACCCTTCATGCAAAACCCCACAAAAAGCTAGAAAATACTGAAATTCCTTGCAAGCTCGATGGAATTACCTAGGTGGAAATCCCTCTCAATCCCTTGGGGTTTTCGTCCACAAGAGGTATAAACTAAGGGTTTTCGTCCTTAGAATATAATTTGCAAAAGCTTCAGAGCTTAAGTGCAAAATCAGAAAATGATAAGTGAATAAGCATGCTTTCCTCAAGTCGACCTCTCCCTTTTATAAGAGAAATGACCCCAAAGAAGCCTCCACAATGACCAATCAACAAAAGGTGATTTCTTCTAGACATATGCCCCAAATTCTCCTTAGACTAGGTTGCATTTTTCTTGGGAGGAGTAATATTTTTATCCTTTCTAAACTCCATTCTCCCTCCTTTGTCCAAGTCGCATTTTTGCCTAGGGATGACACAAAAATAGCATGGGTCTCTTTTCTACTCTCCCTAGAAAGGATACAACATAATATTAGACCCAATGCACCTATCTAGAGATTACAAATTTATTATTAAGTCAAATAAATTAATACAAGTGCTTTATTAATTTTATAAATATTTTTAACACTTTGTAATAACTTATCATGACTTAAGTCACCCTTGTGCATACCCTTTGGCCATCAGTGAGACAAAATTGGGCCAAAGGTCTTTAATAAGAACTATCCGAAAAGAGGGACATTACACATGCACTCATCTCAGGACAACTTGTGAAGGTAAAAGAGGCCTTAAACAGTATGGTGATTAACATTTGGACCATGTGGAGACAAGCAAACACATAAAAGGCCCATAAGATAAAATGATTAATCTTTGAGCATGATTGATGGGTCAAGTTGAGTACTTGCTCAATTTTACAAAGCATATTCCATCTATGATCAAATATGCAAATACAACTAATGCTTGCATAGGAGAAATTTATGATTGAAACATTTCCATGCTTGAAAACATTATAAAGATCATACAAAAGCATAACAAGATCCTAAAAAAACTTCTACAATGAAGTTGAGAGTGCGGTCATAAAGAGATGGAATCAAAACCCCATTGCATCTTGTTATTTGTGCTTTAAAACACAAATATCATAACAATGATAGGCAACCACCATATAATAACCACTAAGTTGTAAATGGAACTAGGGCAGCATTCAAAAGGCTTTTTCTTGATCCACCTGTAGCTAATGCGATCTGCAATAAAATGGGAATATTTGTAGCTTCAAAAAGAAACTATGGGAGAAATTGAGGCTCTTTGTGACAAATACAACATGACTTCAATCAAGTGGTATTATATACATGGCCATGATGCCAAGAACCTACAACCTATTGTCGTCAAAATCCTCTTGCATGTATAGAATTAAATCGAAAATTTGTTGTTAACAATTAAAATTCAAGTTATTAAAATATATTTTTGTACATTGTTACTAATTTGAAATTTCCAACAATCTTTTTTTGTAACAGGTGGCTAGTAATTCTTCAACACGACAGTAATTGGAATACATGCCTTCATTCACTCAGCTAAACAAAATAAGATGGCATCCAAAAAATAATGATTTCATATTTGTGCATTCCAATATGTGTCTCGTATTGCACAAGATTGAGGACTATCCTAGAGGGCCTAACAAAAATTTGGATATGCATCCAAATACTGACTTGGATGCTTTTGTAGCTACTCTTGCCCAAATTTCACTACTTGGTATCAACGATGACAATCAAAGGAGTTCTACACAAGGGGTGGAGATCGAGCTAGTGGGAGTGGAGTTAGTAGGTATGGCATTAATGGAGTTGATGATTTTGAGGAAAATATAGATGATTCATTCTAGAATCTAGATTATAAACATGTACATGTGAAAGATTAAGCATGTTGAATGTTTTGAACTTTCCTACATACAAAATATTTTAAGTGCTTTATATTTTATGGACCAAAACGAGTATTATGCATTTTTTTACATATACTTATGTTTTTATAACATATTATACGAGATGTCTCCAAGTTGTTTTGTACGCAAGGGTTTTTTGAAAATCAGTGTTTCCACGTTTGGACCCACACCCATTTCTATTTCTCGACAACCTAGCTTTGAGAAAAAGGTCCCATCCATGCAGGACAGTATTAAAGATTTGAAACTATCACAATTCATAATAATTTGAATAAAGAGGTTTTTGGAAAGACGCGGTTTAACGGAATAGATTGTTTTTACGAAAGTTCTTGTATTGCGTCAAAATAATCCTAAAGTGCCATATTAGCCTTTTAGCCAAATACCCGGATGCCCAAAATTGTTTTATTACGTCGTCGGGATTTGTCTGCGGAAATTTGTATTTAATTATTTTGAGCCCGTATGAGGCTATTTGCGCTCCGTTTGACTCTGTTATGAGCGGATATGTTATTATTCCTATGTACGAGAAGGATTTTAACTTATTTTAAGTTTTGGGCTTTATTTGTAACTTTTGGCAATTTTTGTGTTTTTGTGGTGTCCGTTCATTTTACGTAAAATTTCTCTGGAACAACTCCTTGGCGGATAGTAAGCCCGATTTTGGCTGGGCAGCGGAAAACATACACGCACATTTTGCCGGAGGAAGTCGT
Organism: Taxus wallichiana var. yunnanensis; assembly: GCA_018340775.1. Lineage (NCBI taxonomy): Eukaryota > Viridiplantae > Streptophyta > Pinopsida > Cupressales > Taxaceae > Taxus > Taxus wallichiana. Next base: position 710,608,602 of record CM031244.1, read on the forward strand.
CATCGGAGTGCGGATCAGGGAAAAAGCGAAGTCGTGCACTGAAAAAGCCCCTATGGGGATGGGCGCATTTTGGAAAACAAAGGATTTAGGCTGCGATGGGAAAAATATAAGCCGCGAGCGGGGTGGGAATTGTATACACACTGCTGGCGGTACTTTTCCGTGTTATAAAAGTCACTTAAGCTGCAGTGGGAAAAATAGAGGCTGCAGGCAGGTGGGAATTTATTGCCTGCCTTGCAGGGTAAAAATTCCCATGATATAATAAAAGGAAAGTGACTTAAGTGAAATCATGGGATTTTAGTGCCTGCCTTGCAGGGTAAAGAATCCCATTGTCAAAGTCAAATCACTTAAGTGGATCACGGGATTTTGGTGCCTGCCTGGCAGGGTAAAGAATCCCATTATGGAAAAATTCTTAAAAATAGAATTACATGTGCAAAAAAGTGCGCCCCCTTTGGTGATTGATTAAAAAGATTAAATTGATTATTTTTAATAATCTTTCTTCTTAAAAAAGTGCGCCCAAGCTTGAGGAGGTCAAAAAGTCAAAGAAGGAATAAAAGAAAGGAATTAAATTAATTAAATTTAATTTATTTAGTGGCTGCCCCCTTCCTCTCAAAAAGTGCGCCCCATTTGGGCATTATTTAATGTTTTTTGAAGCATTAAAACATTAAATTAATTTCTATTTTCAGTGGCTATGGTCAAAGCACCTTTGTGGGGCTTGAGTGAAGTGCTTTGTGTGAAGGATTAAATTGGATTAATTTAATTTATTGGATGGCTGTCCTTAAACATGCTATTTTTAAAAGAGAAAAGCATGATTTTTAATTAATTAATTGCCTTTAATTGTTAGGGCAATTATTAATTATAGAATTGTGAAGGTTATATAAGCATGGGCAGCCATATGGATGAATTATTTAATTCACAGGTTAAGAATTGCAGCAGGAGGAAAAGTGCGCCCCCATTAGAGGAAGGATTTTGCTCAGACAAAGTGCTAACAAAGGCTAAAAGCTTCCAGATTTGGCGCATGCTTTGGAGAAGGTTGATCTTCGTCTGCATAGTTGTTTTCACAGGTGTTACAGGAGCTCAGGTGTTGATTGAAAGGATTCATGCTCTCTTTATGTGCAAATTAAACACCAATTTTTGGGGCAGCAGGCTTGAAAAGTGCAGATTTTTATAATTTAAATTCACTATTCATGCTCCGGTGGCCATTTTTGTCTGAATAAATTGCAGGAACTCATTACAGGTGCTTTATAAAAGAAAAGGAGTTTTTATCAATGTCCAATACATTGCAAATATCCTCCGAATCTGAAGAATTGTCCAGATCTGCACGAGTATTGAAGAAATCCGGCCAAGTTAGAAGAAAAAGAATTATTCAGACAAAGATTGATAAAGCCATGGCGAAAGGAGATGAAAAAGAGAGCACGATGGATTCATGCATTGCTTCCAAACTTTCAGACATAGGAGACACGGATCTAGGCCCAGAACCTCTTTACGATTTGATTGATAGATCCAGTGGAAAGACTTCACTCATGCGTGCGGTCAAAAGTAGTGGAATTATTGAGCTGCGGCTTTCCCGTGTATGACCCAATTGCGAGTTTGTGATGGAGTGTGCTAGATCTTATCATCCTTCATCCGGATCGGTGCGTGATGTTGCGGGAAAGACAATAATTCGTTTGGATGCGAGAATTCTTCAATTATTGTCGAAGATTCGGTCACGAAAGGTGGTGACTTCTATTAGCATTCGGGATCTTTGACGGTAGGTGGGAAAAGCATAGAGTGATTGTGTGAGCATCATGAATAGCCGGTTCATGAAGAAGCCTAGATCCCCTTCCAAGTTCGAGAACTCTTCCACGATCCAATTTGGTGCGGGAGGCGGATGATATCGTCAAATTGCTATGCGGGTTGAATGGTGAAGCGAATGCCTACACTTTCCGGACATGGATGTATGCTTTCATCGGGACCATTGAAATCAACAAGGTTGATTCTATAATCAATTAGTCGAAATTATTAGCGGCAGCGACATCGGTGAGCAAGCTGCGGGCGTGAAGCGTACCTTGACTTGAGATGACTTCATACTTGGTGTATCTTTGCGGCTTCACGGGTGTCTTTTCCAAGCTTGGATAGATGTGGTATTCTTTCGAGGATCCCATTTTTGAGTGCTACCCACGACTTCTTTGTACTGCGTGCGAGAAGGACTTGAAGTGATCAACGATGACTTCTTCTACGATTTCATCTGCGGGTTAGACAAAGACTTGAAGACTCACGGGGTAGCGAGGAAGCATGGGAGCGTGTCAAGATTGGCGGTGTATTCATCCGGTTTGCGAGATTTCACATACCTCGGGGTTACGAGCTTTTCGGGTGAACCAATAAAGATGCCCAGGTACCCGGTGAGCCATTGATCGCCATGGAGTGAGCGAGCAACTTGTGGAGTTACACGACCTTGATCGAAGCGGCACAAGTCTACGGGCTTCTTCCCACTCAGCTTTGTGGGATATTACGATTGCATCGGCATTCCACGAGAGCTCGAGGATGGAAGCACAAATGTTGTCAGTATGAGCAAGAGTTCTTCCTGCTGCGGCTTAATTTGATCCATTTGGAATAGCCAGGAAGACAATCTCCCAGGAGTACGCACATGTGCCTTCGTTAGAAGATTTCTGGATGAAGTGCAGAAGTGAGTACGAGGTTAGAAAGAAAGATTTCAGCAGGCTATCGGCAAAGCAAGTATTTGACTTTGGACTAGCGCGGATACCTGCGGATCTTAAAGATGATGGGAACGTGGTACTTGACACTTACCATCAAATGGGAGGAGATAAAGCTATACTGCAGGATAGCAATGGCGGCTGCAACACAATAGAAGAAAGATCTGGAGCTGTGTTGGTGAATACTTCGAACTGGTTACTGACGAAGGGATATTGCCTTGATGAAGCATTGATGAATCAAATCACAGGCAACTTCGGCACAGGAGATTCCCTCAAGCGAAAGCATGAAGGAGAAAGCAGCAGAAGGTCGAGAAGTTGAAAGTACGAGAAGATCTCAAGAGAAAGAAGACCACTTCTACGACCATAGCTTTGACTCCGACTTCTCCGGTACTGAGAGATCACCAACTATTGCACCACGCGGCGAGATGTTCCATGCCTTCATTGAAACCAGCGGCGTTCGTCTTCTCTCATGACCACTTCGTTCGGCACCCGTTCGAGAGAGAGATGTTAAAGCTGCGAGATGACGGAGTTGAAAAAGCTTTGTCCTTGGATGTTTGAAGATGGCAGCCATGATCTTGTGGCACTTTACGATGGAGAGGATGCGGAGCGGGAGATGGTAGTGCACTCGGCGACTTCTCACTCTCAGAAGTAATTTCTCGGAATGGTTAGCTTTATGCGGTTGGTTCGGAAGCAAGAGTAGAGATGAACTTAGAGGAACATGACTTGCAGCTACTTGAGGATCGGCGGAAGAGACGAGAAGGCCTAAAGTTGCTAAAGCAACTTCTAGGTTGATCATCACGGATTCGGGAGAGAAGTTTCTTTGAGATATCAATTCCGGCGGAAGGAAAGGTAGAAGAGGAGCTCACGGCGAAAGATGTGACGGTGACCAAAATACCACTCGGTCAAGCTACCACTTTGAAGGATTGAAGCGGGACACGCGAGGCGTTCTTTGGATGCTTTGTTCCTTAGGCTTGGCAGTGAAAAGCGCGGAGAAAGAAGAGGCTGCGAAAGCAAATATCTCAATTATGTGAGATCATAGCCAAGGTTGCTAAATCTTCCGTTCAGCCCATTTAGTAGCGGTGAGTGATCATCTTATGCGGGAAATGGAAGATCTGCAAGCAATCAAGTAAAGGCTATTGGCGAATGGAAGGATCGATTATTAAATCGAAACTTACGTGCGACTTGGGAAGTGCCGACCCGCTAAAGGTTATGAGCGATGCAGCAAATCAACTAAAGCAGCGATAGAAAGCATAGAAGGAATGAATACGATTGCGAGAGAGTAACTGAGTATTTTGGCGAGATCAACAAATTGCTAGGGAGATGTATTGGTTGCGAGAACAAATTGTGCCGGATGGATCGGTCGAGAAGGGGAAGCGGTAGAGTTTGCGGTATCTTTCCGTTTGGAGATCTGCGAGTTTTGCTGAAAAGGATGCGGGCGCTTGAGAGTAGAACATCAGTTTGCCGGACGTATCATTTCTTTCAGGAGGAAAGAGTGGATGGAGGTGTTACTTCATACGTGCGGATTGTTTCTAACGAGGTGCATGATTCCTGGAAAGTTCTCTTGATGGTACAAAGAGAATTGATAAAGCTACCAAGCCTTTCACGATGAACTCTATCGGTAGGTTTGGTGGTGACATTGCGAGGCGGAGACATTGCGAGATTTGGGCCAAGTTTGGAAGAAGTGGAAGCATGCAGCAAAGTGTTGAATGAAGGGTTGCTGCAATTCAGGACAGAAAAGGAAGCAGTGGCTAAAACAGATGGAAGGATGCTGAATTATATGTTCGACAAGTATATCAGATATCAGAACAAGAAGAAGATGTAGATGTTACAGCTGGCATAACTTCTTCTATTCTTTCTTCTTCTACTTTCTATGTTCCCGGATGAAATTGTAAACTTCTAAGTTATTGGTTTTGCAACCATTACTTGAAGTCATGTGGAACCTTTCTATTAGTTAAGTGATACATGTGTCACTTAAGAAGAAGTTAGTTGAGGATGATTGCCAAATGTCATCTTTACTTGTTGTTCATACTTTAGTTCAGTTTGAGTCTTCTATTTGTACTTTCCCTCCTACATTCTATAAGTAGGAGAAGAACCTCGGGTTAATGATCGATCAAAATTTGTAAGAAGCAATCTTGTGTTCTAGACTTTGTGCTGAACCCCTGAGAGCCACTTGTTGCAGAGGAATACAAAGAAGCAGGTTTCCGGAGAACTTTGTGTCACGGCGTACTGTGTTTCTTGCTTTTAAATCTTAGATCTTTAAAGTAAACTTTGTGTTATTTTAGATCTGGATCTAGAACTGCCTTTGCTTTATAATTCTGTGTGTTCAAATCTATTAAGTTTCTTCTATGTGCATGCAATTAGCTCTGCTATCTACTAATTGGGATGCACATCTTCCTTACTTCTTCTCTGTAATACCTTGACTTTCTTCTTCTATAATTTTTCCTTTCTTAAACAGCTGCTTACTTGCTGCAGAACTTCTTAGTTATGGTTCATGAACTAAGTGGTTAAAGTAAAACCCCTGATAGATAAAAACACATTTATATTGACAAATCTGACACGGGAGCCTCACCGGTTAAATGAGGAGATTTATCTCATGGCTGCCTAGGTTTGATCTTTATGCACGAAAAATCTAGCCAACGATTTTAGCGACTCATTTGAGAACAACTATCTTTGCGGATCAAAGCTTTTATTGAAGATCGAGTGTTTTCCATACAAATCTCAACTTTGGTGAACGTCCATTCACCCGATCCGTGAAGGCGCGAGGAAGAAGCCCGATCATTTCTTCCATTGCGCGAGGAGCAATTCAATTTCAATCATCCTCCTCAAGTTAGAAGCCGCAGATCTAGTCTTTCACCAGGAAGGAGAGTACACACCCATCCAGATCCGGATCGTATTCAGCATAATCCGGCGGCTGGAATTATCCATCAAGTCTATCAAGTCTACACAAGGAGGAGACGTGCTCAAGCTAACATGGCGCACCAAATTGTACCTGTTCCATGGGGAGCGGCTTTTGGACCTCTCAACTTGGCTCCACCTATGCACGAGCTGCCAAAGGGATCCAGAAAGAATTTTCCAAAATTCTTTGGAGATGGAAAGCAAAACCCGGATGATCATTTGGCGGCCTTCTTCATATCTTGTGGTGTGCTTGCAGTGGAGCATGAAGATGTCTCAGTCAGGCTATTCATTGAGACTCTACACGACTTGGCTGGAGAATGGTTCTATCGGCTGGCTCCTGGCACCATAACCAAGCCCCAGGCGACTATGCGTGAGCAATTTACGAAAGATTGAAGCTGCGAGAGGGCGCGAGCACGATGATCACTCAAGCCGAGCCTTGATTGAAGAAAGAGCCAAACGAGAACATGCGGGACTTTATTGCAAAGTTCCAAAGGATTTTGTATAAAATCCCCATACTTCTGCATTGAAGCGACGAAAATCAAAAGGCGTTTTTATAAACGCTCTATTGCACGAAGTTGGATATCATTTAAGAAGGGCAAGACACTGCAAATTTCTTTGGAAGCACAAAATCTTTTGTGGAGGTTGAGGGCGACTTGATCATGGCTGGAAAACTTAAACAACCATCTCACAAAGGTGATGGTGCTTCTTCTAGTACTTGATCCTTTGTTGCGAGAGATTGGCTAATGACATGCTGCGAGATCAAGCGAGATCTCTCAAGCGAGGAATGCACCCCCTCGAAATAGCTCCTACCCGGACCTTGATGGTCAAAATCAAAATCAAAATCGAAACAGACTTGCTGCTTTGCACCACGACGTTTGGCAATAGAAGCTGCTCGAGGAATAACTTGGAAACTAATGAAGAAGATCTCGGCATTGATGAATCATTTGATGATGAAGACTTTATAGATCCATTGGCGACTCAATATTGGTTACGGACTACGAATCTATGAGGGCTATTATGAATCTTTTGAAGATTACGATGGTCACACTTTTTGCGGTGTTTACAAGGTCTCGAGCGCGCGAAATGCCGAAGCATCCACAAGCGGCGGAAAGAGAGAAGATCTGGCCGGATGTTACTATCTTGAAAAGAGGTAGCATTCTTCCTTCTTCATTAGCGCCCGAGGATAAATATTCAAATTCTTTCAATTCACAAAAAGAACCAATGCACATCCTGTGAAGCAAGTCAAGCTTTTGACATAATTGATCACATCAAGAGAAACAAGGTCCAAATGTCGGAAAAGGCTGAGTATTTGAGGGCATTTCTGATCAGGTGAGTAGATTGGTCAAATATGTGCAAAGTAATGGTCCCAGCCCAACGAACAATAATTCACGGGGTATCTTGTCAAGTCGAAAGATTACTCCACCTTCAAATAATGCTGCTGCTTGCAAGTTCTTCTCCTTCCACCCCTTCTCTGCTACATCGAGAAAGGATTGAGCCATTCTATGTGTCTTTGCTCATCAACGGACATAAGCTAAGCAATTGCATCTTGGATTTTGGAGCTTACAACAACGTCATGCCTGCCAAAGTTGCTGATGCCTTGGGTCTTACATTGACAAAAACCATTGGAAGATGTTATTCCATGGAAAGGCAAGTCCCTCTTGTGGGGCAAATCAAAGATGCGCAGGCAGTACTTGCTTCCTTTCCAGATAAAAGACTGAAAATGACTATCCTTGTAGCAGACATTCCAGTCTCTTATGGCATGCTATTGAGTAGAAATTTTTGCAAGGAGCTGGGTGGAGAAGTGAAGATGGATTGGTCTTGTGCGCACATACCAATCAAAGGAGTAAATCAGAAGCTGGAACCTGAAAAGAAATCCAAGTACACAGTATCAAAATCTGAAGATCCTAGATCTCAGATCTTGTTTCAGGAATCGGATCACGGAGTCTATTATCTAGAAATGGATAAAGAAGAAATTCAACCGGTGATTCGAGAATCACATCAAATTGATAACAAGATTTGGACTCTGGAATTTGATGGTAGCTGCTGTTCATTTGGATCCGGCGCAGGCGTTGTTCTTATCTCTCCTGAAGGGAAGGTGCATGCGCACTCCTTCAAATTGATGTTCGAAAATACTAACAATACGGCTGAGTATGAAGCATTGTTGTTAGGCATGGAGCAGGCGAGAACAATGGGAATCAAATTATTACACGCAAGAGGAGATGCTGAGCTGATTGTGAAGCAGATAAGGGGCCTCTACCAAGTCAAAAAAGACAAACTGCGGCACTACAGAGATCGGGTCTACTCTGCTATCCTGGATTTTTCAGCTTTCTCGGTATCTTACATTAGAGAACAAAATTCAAGAGCTGATTAAGCTTGCTTGCGATTCTTTGCAGCCTTGTTGAATCCGGATCAGCCCCTGCATTCTTTAGGCAGGGAGACTACTGAGGTGGAAATGGTTTTCGCCCAAGGTTCTGACAACGTCCAATGATGGCGAGGTTTTCAACGATGATACACAGTTGCTGCATTTCTCCAACGAAAAGACAACTTTGAAGAAATCTACTATGAGGAAGCAATTCACCTCCTAGCGAGACCAACTTCGGAGAAATGGATGCTTGACGTCTCGGGAGGTCGGGAGATTATCCAGCCTAAAGGAAATAAAATTCCCAAAGGCTTGGTATCTCTTGAGGAAATGTTTGATAAGCATGATCGAGATGCTTAAGAAAAATGAAGAAAATGAGGAAGGCTCTTCCTCAGACACACAATTACTAAATTTGGGAGCCGTGATGATCCCAAATTAGTAAATCTGGTAAGTGTTGTTCGAAAGCTGAAAAGGAAGCTTTCACTAAGCTTCTTAAGAAATACATGGATATTTTTGCTGGTCTATCGGGATCTAAAAACATATCAACTGCGGAAGTTCAACACTACATCCCACTTAAATCCGAGAAACGAAGCCTTTGAAGCGAAGGCTGGCGGCACACAATCCTACCATTTCGGGAACCATCTTTGCGAGAAATCCGAGAAGTTGTTAGATGCGAAGATTATCTATCCCATACACCATTCAGAGTGGTTGGCCAACATAGTCCCTGTAAGAAAGAAAAGTGGTGAAATTAGGTTGTGCGTGGATTTCCGCAACCTTAATCAAGCTTCATTGAAGGATAACTACCCTATCCCCATCATGGATCACACTCTACAGGTGGTCACTGGATCTGAGATGCTTTCCATGCTTGACGGCTTCTCAGGATACAATCAAGTCAAGGTGGCTGAGGAAGATCAATACAAAACGGCGTTCATCACACCTTGGGGAACCTTCGCATACCAGAAGATGCCTTTTGGCTTTGATTAATGCGGGTGCTACATTTCAAAGAGCTATGGATCTAGCCTTTGCTCATCTCAAAAGATATAAGCATAGTTGTGTACTGGATGATTTGTGAGTCTTTTCCAAAGATAGAAACACACATATTTCAAACTTGGAAGAGGTCTTCATCTGATACATGCAAGCATGGTATTTCTTTGAATCTAAGAAATCCATCTTTCTTTATGTAACCGAAGGAAAGCTGCTTGGGCACATTGTTTCCAAAGAAGGAACAAAGATAGATCCAGAGCGTGTCAAATCCATTCAGACATTACCTTTGCCCACATCCAAAAAAGGAGTTCACTCTTTCTTTGGAAAAGTGAATTTTCTCAGAAGATTCATTCCTGACTTTGCTGAGCTAACCCGTCATATTTCGAATATGATGAAGAAGACACAAGATTTTAAATGGAGCAGCGAAGGGAAGGAAGCTTTCGAGAAAATCAAAGAGGCCCTGTCGAAAGCTCCAGTCTTGGTTTCACCTGACTTCAGTAGAGAATTTATTCTTTATTGTTATTCTTCCGAACACACCATGTCAGCAATTCTAATGCAGAAGAATCAAGAGGATGCAGAAGCTCCTATTGCTTTCATGAGCACGCCCCTTAAAGCCTATGAGTTGAAATACACTCCAATGGAAAAGCACGCATATGCAGTGGTGAAGGCATGCAAGGCATTCAGGTATTATATTCTTTCCTCGCACACTGTGGTTTTGGTTCCAGATACTGCAGTTAAATCCATTCTTACTCAGCAAGAGTTAGGATTATTGAGAGGCTCATGGGTGACAAAAGTTCAAGAATATGACCTGGACATTAAACCAACAAAGCTAGTCAGGAAAGTGCATGTGAACTAATGACGAGAATAAAAGCATCGATGCACAGGCGGATCGGGATGGGATAGATGAAGATTTACCTGCAGTATTGTTTATAGATCTGGTAGAGGAGTGGTACAGTAACATTGCTTACTTTCTGACGTATGGAGAATGCCCAGATCAACTTTCCAGAAAAGAGAAACGAACCATCAAACTTAAATCCAAAGATTTTGTTCTTTGGGATAATGGTTTTGTCTGAAAAATTGATGGTGTATTTCTCAGATGCGTGGATAAAGCTCAACAGGATCAGCTACTACAACAGTTTCATGACATGGCTTGCGGTGGTCATTTCTCAGCCCGAGTCACTGCACACAAGATCCTTAGAGCAAGGTATTACTGGCCCACCCTTTTTCAAATCTTTGCAGAATGGGTAGCTAAGTGTCAAGCATGCCAACATTTTGTTGGGCGTGTGAAATTACCTGCATTACCTCTAAAACCCATTGTGATTGAAGAACCTTTCCAACAGTGGGGTATGGATTTTATTGGAATGCTTAACCCGGCTTCCGTACGGTCATCATTACATTCTAATAGCTACTGATTATTTCAGTAAGTGGGTAGAAGCTATTCCTGTGAAGAACGCCACTTCCGCCGAGGTGTGCAGTTTTATAAAAGAAAATATCATTGTCAGGTTTGGCGTGCCCAAAGAAAATTGTGTGACAACGCTCCGAATCTTTCTTCTGAGGAGTTGGTGGAATTCTGCTACACTTATGGGATTGACTTGTTCATTCCTCAAACTACTATCCACAAGGAATGGTCAAGTGAATCTAGTAATAAGAACTTGTAACTATCGTGCATGAAGCTTGTAAAAAAATCAAAGGACTTGGCATAAAAAGTTGTTTGATGCATTATGGGCGATAGGATCACACGAAAGAGGGCGATAGGCATGTCCCCATTTCAGGCTGCTATATGGTAGAGACACAAGCTGCCTCTCACCTTGGAATTGCACCCTACGACTTTAAAGCCACGGAGGATTCCACATTCACGGATGCTATAGATAAAAGAATCATGTACACAGGCGAGGCGAGGAAGTACAACTCAAGTTGCGAGATAGGTTGTGAGCATCGAGGAAGGTGAAAGTCATCTTCGATAAAAGAGCCAGGGAAAGAAAGTTTGAAGTTAACGACTGGGTCCTCTTATGGGACAAAAGAAGAGAAACAAAAGGCATGCATGGAAAGTTCGATTCACTATGGAAAGGGCCTTTTGTGATCAAAAAGATCGCCGGAGCAGATAGCTTCATTCTTGCTCATCAGGATGGAGTTGAATTGCCGTTGCCTTTCAATGGGCAACACTTGAAGCTGTTCCGAACATGAGAAGCAGGGTAAAACCTGTATGTACATAAATAAAACTTTGTTTGTTTTCCTTGTTTTGTCTTGTTTTGGTGTTGTGTTGTGTTGTGTTTGTTTGCCTGACCCCGTGCCCAAAAGACAAGATACGAAACCAGAGATGCTGGGATCTCATCTTTTCCCTTTATCATTCTGACAAGAGAAAAAGATGTCCACAGACGGAGCCAACTGGTGTCACTCAGATTTCACCCTGAAATCTGCGACTACCCAATCCAAAAAAATTTCGTACTTTTAAAATAGTGGGTCGTTTGTTGTTTTTATTGCCTGAAAGTTCCTGTATTGCGTCAAAATAATCCTAAAGTGCCATATTAGCCTTTTTCGCCAAATACCCAGATGCCCAAAATTGTTTTATTCTGTCGTCGGGATTTGTCTGCGGGAAATTTGTATTTAATTATTTTGAGCCCCGTATGAGGCTATTTGCGCTCCGTTTCAACTCTGTTATGAGCGGATATGTTATTATTCCTATGTACCAGAAGGATTTTAACTTATTTTAAGTTTTGGGCTTTATTTGTAACTTTTGGCAATTTTTTATGTTTTTGTGGTGTCCGTTACATTTTACGTAAAATTTCTGCTGGAACAACTCCTTGGCCGGTAAGCCCGATTTTTGCTGGAGCAGGTGGAAAACATACACGCACATTTTTCCCGGAGGAAGTCGTCATCGGAGTGCGGATCACTGGGAAAAAGCGAAGTCGTGCACGAAAAAGCCCCTGCTTGGGGATGATGGGCGCATTTTGGAAAACAAAGGATTTAAGGCTGCGATGGGAAAAATATAAGCCGCGAGGCGGGTGGGAATTGTATACTGCTGGGCGGTACTTTTCCGTGTTATAAAAGTCACTTAAGGCTGCGAGTGGGAAAAATAGAGGCTGCGGGCGGTGGGAATTTATTGCTGCCTTGCGAGGTAAAAATTCCCATGATATAATAAAAGGAAAGTGACTTAAGTGAAATCATGGGATTTTAGTGCACCTTGCGAGGTAAAGAATCCCATTGTCAAAGTCAAATCACTTAAGTGGATCACGGGATTTTGGTGCCTGCCTGGCAGGGTAAAGAATCCCATTATGGAAAAAATTCTTAAAAATAGAATTACATGTGCAAAAAAGTGCGCCCCCTTTGGTGATTGATTAAAAAGATTAAATTGATTATTTTTAATAATCTTTCTTCTTAAAAAAGTGCGCCCAAGCTTGAGGAGGTCAAAAAGTCAAAGAAGGAATAAAAGAAAGGAATTAAATTAATTAAATTTAATTTATTTAGTGGCTGCCCCCTTCCTCTCAAAAAGTGCGCCCCATTTGGGCATTATTTAATGTTTTTTGAAGCATTAAAACATTAAATTAATTTCTATTTTCAGTGGCTATGGTCAAAGCACACTGTGGGGCTTGAGTGAAGTGCTGTGTGAAGGATTAAATTGGATTAATTTAATTTATTGGATGGCTGTCCTTAAACATGCTATTTTTAAAAGAGAAAAGCATGATTTTTAATTAATTAATTGCCTTTAATTGTTAGGGCAATTATTAATTATAGAATTGTGAAGGTTATATAAGCATGGGCAGCCATATGGATGAATTATTTAATTCACAGGTTAAGAATTGCAGCAAGGAGGAAAAGTGCGCCCCATTAGAGGAAGGATTTTGCTCAGACAAAGTGCTAACAAAGGCTAAAAGCTTCCAGATTTGGCGCATGCTTTGGAGAAGGTTGATCTTCGTCTGCATAGTTGTTTTCACAGGTGTTACAGGAGCTCAGGTGTTGATTGAAAGGATTCATGCTCTCTTTATGTGCAAATTAAACACCAATTTTTGGGGCAGCAGGCTTGAAAAGTGCAGATTTTTATAATTTAAATTCACTATTCATGCTCCGGTGGCCATTTTTGTCTGAATAAATTGCGGGAACTCATTACAGGTGCTTTATAAAAGAAAAGGAGTTTTTATCAATGTCTAATACATTGCAAATATCCTCCGAATCTGAAGAATTGTCCAGATCTGCACCAGTATTGAAGAAATCCGGCCAAGTTAGAAGAAAAAGAATTATTCGGACAAAGATTGATAAAGCCATGGCGAAAGGAGATGAAAAAGAGAGCACGATGGATTCATGCATTGCTTCCAAACTTTCAGACATAGGAGACACGGATCTAGGCCCAGAACCTCTTTCTGATTTGATTGATAGATCCAGAGCTGGAAAGACTTCACTCATGCGTGCGGTCAAAAGTAGTGGAATTATTCGAGCTGCAGCTTTCCCGTGTACAGCCCAATTGCCAGAGTTTGTGATGGAGTGTGCTAGATCTTATCATCCTTCATCCAGATCAGTGCGTGATGTTGCGGGAAAGACAATAATTCGTTTGGATGCAGAATTCTTCAATTATTGTCTGAAGATTCCAGTGCGAAAGGTGGTGACTTCTATTAGCATTCAGGATGCTGACAGTAGGTGGGAAAAGCATAGAGCTGACTGTGTGAGCATCATGAATAGCCGGTTCATGAAGAAGCCTAGATCCCCTTCCAAGTTCCCGAGAACTCTTCCACGATCCAATTTGGTGCAGGAGGCGGATGATATCGTCAAATTGCTATGCAGGTTGAATGGTGAAGCGAATGCCTACACTTTCCGACATGGACATGGATGTATGCTTTCATCGGGACCATTGAAATCAACAAGGTTGATTCTATAATCAATTGGTCGAAAAATTATTAGCGCGACATCGACATCGGTGAGCAAGCTGCGGAACGTGAAGCGTACCTTGACTTGAAGATGACTTCATACTTGGTGTATCTTTGCTTCACGGGGTGTCTTTTCCAAGTTGGATAGATGTGGTATTCTTTCCAGGATCCCATTTTGAGTGCTACCCACGACTTCTTGTACTGCGTGCGAGAAGGACTTGAAGTGATCAACGATGACTTCTTCTACGATTTCATCTGCGAGTTAGACAAAGACTTGCAGACTCACAGGGTAAGCAAGGAAGCATGGGAAGCAGTGTCCAAGATTGGCAGTGTATTCATCCAGTTTGCAGATTTCACATACCTCAGGGTTACGAGCTTTTCAGGTGAACCAATAAAGATGCCAAGGTACCCGAGTGACAGATTGATCGCCATGGAGCTGAGCAGGCAACTTGTGGAGTTACACGACCTTCAGTCGAAGCGGCACAAGTCTACGGGCTTCTTCCCACTCAGCTTTGTGGGATATTACGGTTGCATCGGCATTCCACGAGCTCGAGGGATGGAAGCACAAATGTTGTCCGAGTATGAGCAAGAGTTCTTCCCTGCGCGGCTTAATTTCGATCCATTTGGAATAGCCAGGAAGACAATCTCCCAGGAGTACGCACATGTGCCTTCGTTAGAAGATTTCTGGATGAAGTGCAGAAGTGAGTACGAGGTTAGAAAGAAAGATTTCAGCAGGCTATCGGCAAAGCAAGTATTTGACTTTGGACTAGCGCGGATACCTGCGGATCTTAAAGATGATGGGAACGTGGTACTTGACACTTACCATCAAATGGGAGGAGATAAAGCTATACTGCAGGATAGCAATGGCGGCTGCAACACAATAGAAGAAAGATCTGGAGCTGTGTTGGTGAATACTTCGAACTGGTTACTGACGAAGGGATATTGCCTTGATGAAGCATTGATGAATCAAATCACAGGCAACTTCGGCACAGGAGATTCCCTCAAGCGAAAGCATGAAGGAGAAAGCAGCAGAAGGTCCGAGAAGTTGAAAGTACACAGAAGATCTCAAGAGAAAGAGAAGACCACTTCTACGACCATAGCTTTGACTCCGACTTCTCCAGTACCTAGAGGATCACCAACTATTGCACCACAGCAGCAGGATGCTTCCATGCCTTCATTGAAACCAGCGACGTTCGTCTTCTCTCCGCAGCCACTTCGTTCATCACCCGTTCCAGAAGAGATGTTGAAAGCTGCAGATGACGGAGTTCGAAAGAGCTTTGTCCTTGGATGTTTCAGAAGATGGCAGCCATGATACTGTGGCACTTTCTGATGGAGAGGATGCAGAGCGGGAGATGGTAGTGCACTCAGCGACTTCTCACTCTCCGAGAAGTAATTTCTCGGAATGGTTAGCTATGCAGTTGGTTCCGGAAGCAAGAGTAGAGATGAACTTAGAGGAACATGACTTGCAGCTACTTCAGGATCTGAGCAGAAGAGACAGAAGGCCTAAAGTTGCTAAAGCAACTTCTAGGTTGATCATCACGGATTCGGGAGAGAAGTTTGCTGAGATATCAATTCCGGCGGAAGGAAAGGTAGAAGAGGAGCTCACGGCAGAAGATGTGACGGTGACCAAAATACCACTCGGTCAAGCTACCACTGAAGGATTGAAGCAGGACACGCAGACGTTGCTGGATGCTTTGTTCCTTAGGCTTGACAGTGAAAAGGCGGAGAAAGAAGAGCTGCAGAAGCAAATATCTCAATTATGTGAGATCATAGCCAAGGTTGCTAAATCTTCCGTTCAGCCCATTTCAGCGCAGGTGAGTGATCATCTTATGCAGGAAATGGAAGATGCAAGCAATCAAGTAAAGGCTATTGGCGAATGGAAGGATCGATTATTAAATCAAGCTTACGTGCTGACTTGGGAAGTGCCAACCCCTAAAAGGTTATGAGCGATGCAGCAAAATCAACTAAAGCAATCGGCGATAGAAAGCATAGAAGGAATGAATACAATTGCAGAGAGTAACCTGAGTATTTTGGCCGAGATCAACAAGCTGCCGGGAGATGTATTGGTTGCAGAACAAATTGTGCCGGATGGATCAGTCGAGAAGGGGAAGCAGCTAGAGTTTGCAGTATCTTTCCGTTTGGAGATCTGCAGAGTTTTGCTGAAAAGGATGCAGGCGCTTGAGAGTAGAACATCAGATTTGCCGGACAGTATCATTTCTTTCACTGAGGAAAGAGTGGATGGAGGTGTTACTTCATACGTGCGGATTATTTCTAACGAGGTGCATGATTCCCTGGAAAGTTCTCTTCTGATGGTACAAAAGAGAATTGATAAAGCTACCAAGCCTTTCACGATGAACTCTATCAGTAGGCTGGTGACATTGCAGGCAGACATTGCGAGATTTGGGCCAAGTTTGGAAGAAGTGGAAGCATGCAGCAAAGTGTTGAATGAAGGGTTGCTTTGCATTCGGGACGAGAAAAGGAAGCGATGGCTAAAAGCAGAGATGGAAGGATGCTGAATTATATGTTCGACAAGTATATCAGATATCAAAACAAGAAGAAGATGTAGATGTTACAGCTGGCATAACTTCTTCTATTCTTTCTTCTTCTACTTTCTATGTTCCCGGATGAAATTGTAAACTTCTAAGTTATTGGTTTTGCAACCATTACTTGAAGTCATGTGGAACCTTTCTATTAGTTAAGTGATACATGTGTCACTTAAGAAGAAGTTAGTTGAGGATGATTGCCAAATGTCATCTTTACTTGTTGTTCATACTTTAGTTCAGTTTGAGTCTTCTATTTGTACTTTCCCTCCTACATTCTATAAGTAGGAGAAGAACCTCTGGGTTAATCATCGATCAAAATTTGTAAGAAGCAATCTTGTGTTCTAGACTTTGTGTTGAACCCCTGAGAGCCACTTGTTGCAGAGGAATACAAAGAAGCAGGTTTCCGGAGAACTTTGTGTCACGGCGTACTGTGTTTCTTGCTTTTAAATCTTAGATCTTTAAAGTAAACTTTGTGTTATTTTAGATCTGGATCTAGAGTTGCCTTTGCTTTATAATTCTGTGTGTTCAAATCTATTAAGTTTCTTCTATGTGCATGCAATTAGCTCTGCTATCTACTAATTGGGATGCACATCTTCCCCATTTCTTCTCTGTAATTCCTTTACTTTCTTCTTCTATAATTTTCCTTTCTTAAACAGTTACTTACTTGCTGCAGAACTTCTTAGTTATGGTTCATGAACTAAGTGGTTAAAGTAAAACCCACGATAGATAAAAACACATTTATATTGACAAATCGACACGGAGCCTCACCGGTTAAATGAGGAGATTTATCTTTATTGATTAAATCCCCCTTTTAAATCCTCTAAATCCTACCTATTTCCCTCTAAATCATCTCCAAATAGCTTTCTAAGCTTATCTTGGCCTATTAATTAATCCTAGTTGATTAATTAAAACATCTCCAACTCCCATGAGTTGCTAATTACTAATTAATCCCTCTAATCATGTTTATCCCTTCTAATTCTACTTTATCTTTTATCCCACATTCTCTAGGTTTCTAGCTTCTCCCAAATTGGAAAGCTATATAAAGAACCTACTACCTTCCTTCACACCTTACACCACACTTTTGCTAGTGATATTATAGGCATATGATAAGGGCATTTCTATTGGAATAGCTCCTTCATTCTTGCATCCATTCTTCTCATATGTGAGTAGTAAAGGAAGATCCAAACATGGCCATTAAGCCATTTTGGTGAGATTCTTTCCTCATTTGGAGATAACATTCAATTGATTGCTTATGATCAAGATAGGTTCATAGTTAAGAGCAATCATACATACAAAGCACATCTAAATTTCAAAGGGATGGCTTAAGCATTTAATGTTTTCATGTTGGATGCATTTAGATTAGCTTTCTCTTTCAAGCTTTATCATGATGTTTATGTTAGATTAGCTTAGTTATAGGGATTACTTGGTGTTAATTCCTAGTTTTTAGCTTAGCCTACTTTAATATGCATACAGTCATCATTTATAATGATTAATACATAAAATAGATCAAAATTCATTTTTGTATTCTCTTAAGTCTATGTATAACCAGACTCCATACATGTCCTAGACCAAACCATCATCCCCATTTAAGTTGTTCCATTTTTTAACGATTTCAATTGCTTTTGTAGCACTATTTGGTCAGATGATTCTCTTGCTACAACAGTTGCTTTTGTGATGCAAATCTCATGATTTGTCAAGAAAGAATGTTCCACCAAAGCCGATTTGACTACTTTATTTAGTCTAATATTTTGTGCATGTTCACATGACTTGGTGTGGACCAATCTCCCAGTCTCACCTACATATGCCCGCACACATGAGCATTTGATCAAATAAACTCCTCTACTCACCCAAGGACCAACAAAATCCTTCGTCCAACTAAGAATCCACTTGAGAGTTCTATGGGGAAGAAATGTTGAATTGACTTTAGCTTTCTTTACAATCCTAGCAATTTTATTAGATATCCCTTCAATGCAAGGCATAAAGGCTTGAAACCAGTTGTTTGTTTCTATTGGCCTCTAAACTAGATCCCTCCTAGTGCTCCTAAATGCCTTGTCTATTTTTCTATCTTCATAGCCATTTGATTTAAATACCTTAGAAATATGCTCTTTCTCCTATTGGAAATGTTCATTGTCTTTCGTGTAAGCATCATGATGTGATGAAGCAGAAGTAAGGATCCATGTGAGTCGTCCTAATGTATACCTGCCTAGCCAAAGAACTGTCTCTTTTTTGTTTCAACAAAACACATAGGAAGGAAAATAACCATTTGCTTCTAATTCTATTGTGTGTTGGATTCTATCACATAAACTATTCACATGAGTAAAAAAAAAAAGCCTCTAGATTCTCCATTACATGCTGCCAAGATAAATTAGTATCCACACCAAAAAGTCTCCACAGGAAAATTTGAGGGTGGTCTCTTCAAAGCATTTTATATTAATATCAGCTACTGATGGAGATAAAGGAGAAACCATCGTCACACCCTCCATTTGCTCAAATAACTCACTTCAAATGCTAAAAAGGGTTGATATTTATCACAACTCAACAAGCTTAAGACGGCCCTCATCTATGAGCTCCATAAAAACATTAATGGCATCCATAACAAGGGTCATCAGGTATAGAGACATGACATCAAAACCAACCAAGAGATTCTCATTGTCAATCTTTTGATCTTTAATGAGAGACAAAAAAACTCTCCTCATAATTTCATAAATAAAACCTATGAAAAAAAGGAAGAGAAGAATTTGCTTAAACAACAAAAGTGTTGGGTATGGTTATCCCACATTGATAATAGTTGTGAGACAAGAGGGTTTGTAAGGCACTACATACACTAAAATCTTAATAAATCCGGAAGTCTGACTTTGAAAAGTCCCTAATTTGATGTGTTAGCATCCTTCTCCTCTGCACTAAACATTGATATGCACTTAGATTACAGACAAAGAGCTACTATTTATTCCTACTGTACCCCTCTAAATATTGGCATGCCCTTAGACTATAAACAAAGAGCTATTATCAATTCCTCTTATACCCCTGCAACTTATTATTGTTTCTTCCTATGATTCTCCTGCGACTTTTGAAAATGTAATTTTCTTAAAGTCGCAGCCTAAGAACACGCCTCGTGGGAGCATGAGACTGACCTTGTGAAAAGGAGTTAATTGTACACATTGAGTTTCGATCCTGTGACCAAGCTTGTGGCAAATTGAGCCTGGGAGATAATTTGAATCCATTAAGCCTTATGCGAATTATTGCACTGTGCGTGGAGATTCTTTGATGACAGTGCAGAGCGGCAAATCAAAACTAGAATTTCTTCCGCACCAAGCAAAATGTCTAGAATACAATTGGTTCATTATTTTATTTTGGATTAGATGTAAGAATGTACCGATACAATATCGAGTGGTTTGGGAGCATCACGTCCCGTGTTCGAACCCGGCGCAAGGCCAGGTCTTTCCCCTTCCTCCAAAGCCGAGTTCCAGGGCGACGCCACGAGGGCAGCAATGCGCTTACACGCGTACTGCATGTGACTGAACAATATCGCCATGTCATCCGCCACGTCTGCTCCATCCTTGCCCAAATAATCCATCAAAGCCTGGAACTTCTTATCCCGTTCTACAGTTGAGCCGTCCATTGAAAATACTCGTACTACAGGAGAGTAGATTAATTGTTTAGTAGGCCTGTGCGCAGACGGGGAGAATCTGAAACATTTGGAATGCGAATGCAGGGAAAGAACTGAAAGTGAGCGGAAATTTGAACTGGGACATAAAATCGATGAGTGCATCGAGGGAATTCAGTGCCAAGAAGACGTCGGCTATTGACAGCATGGCTCCATTGATAAAGTTTCATACTTGTGGTTGAAACTCCAGCATATGAGGATCACAGTATTTTTTAAAGTGATGGTTTTTGGGAAGTATTTGATTTTAGGTTAATATTTTTGTATTGAAAACTAGGAAATATGTATGCATGGTAAGTGAATTTTAAAGAAAAAAATAGATTTTTTTATCAATATTTAATAAAATTATTAATCACAAATATTTTTTAAAAACTGTTAATTCGTGAATTTAATAATTGTAAAGTATTTCATAAATTTGGTAATTGACGAAAAATAGTCTTTAATATATAGTTGATTTTGATAATACTAACAATTGCATCAATAGGGTGTTATGGGTATGCCAATAGGCTAGACAATAAAGAGGATGGACTCGAGTGTATGGAAGGCATAAGCAGCTGGAACTTACATTTCTTACAATCCTCCTTCACATTTGGGATAGTCAAGAAGACCACATAAAAGATTCATGGTTAAACAAGATCTTAAATTTCCATCTTCCAAGATTGTCGTTGTAAAGAAAATCAAGTTATCATGCGTATTAATAATGATTCTTTGATGCAAATGATAGATGTTCCATTACATACATTTTCAAAATCTGAATATATTTGAGACAGTCAAATTTCAAGATCAATGTTGTAAATGCAATGAACCCATATAAGGGATAAGGAAAACATAAACATACCTCTTAAGTGTATAATGATGCACCATCTTAACTCAACTCCTCTATCTCAACTTTTAGAGCTTCATGAATACCCAGAAGGTCTAACAAGATTCATTGGCTCTCATTTTCCCATAAAACCTTGCTCCTAAAGTTTCATGGCTTAAAGTTTTGTCTAACTCCCTCTATCTCATTTGTTTTTTATTTCTTGCTCTTGAGAAACCAACTCGTTTGGGACAGTCCTAAATCCTTCATAACTTTTCTGGGTCTTTGTTTTAGGACTCCAAATTTTTACACAAGATCTGTATATATGCTATAACCCTCTCCACACAAAATTTTAGATCTTTATCATTCTTCTAACTCCTTAAATTAAGGATTTACCAGTCTGATTTCTGGATATTAACATTTAGATAAGCCTTCTAGAGATCTTACCAGTCCCACAATCATGTCTTACACAAAATGAAGGCAATATCATTGAAGGTTTCTCCTTTAGAAGTATTCAAATACGTTATTCATACCTGGATGGTGTCCTCCGAGCCTTCATGCATTGGTTCTTAACTCAAATTCACCCATTTATCATTTGAAATCTCTTACTATGATTTGAGACAGTCATACATACCCTGCAGACTTTGATTCTTGTCAACTGATAGAAATATTTTCATTTACACACTCATAAGATCACCCAATCATGTCAAATACACCTGCATCGGCCTCTCTTATTAATCTAGCATCATGATTGACCATGTTATAATGAAAAAACTGCTTGTTTCCTTGTCTAACTGTACACTGTACATTCCTTGTTATAACTCAAAAACGCAGTCATCTATATTTTGAGCTACACACAACCATTCCCCACAAGATTTGGATAGTTGGTAGATCACATCAAGACAGAGGTATTGTGAAATTTTCAAGCAATTTCATCCACGCAATAAAAAGTTATACTGAGCCCTAGATCGGGCCCGAGAGCCTTCAAATGCCTATAACAATTAAACTATGCAATTTCAAAACTTACAAAAATCATGATGGCATTCCTCATCACCTGTATAACCTTCTCATGTTAATGAGACAGAGCTTTGCATCATTTAAAAGGTATTGAGGGTTTCAGCTTGCTTTGCCGCCAGATTCTCATGCACATTCATGGGAAACAAGCAAATTTCGTGTAAACAGGGACCAAACCTCTTTTCCAAAACATCATCATTCCTTTTATTCTTCATTCTTCATCTTCTACAACCTTGAGAACCTCTGTTCTACTTCATTTCCATCGAATCACCTATGAAATAGGTATTCATTAGCTAAGAATAGACTCTAAAAAGCTCCTAAACTGACTCCTAAGCCAACTCACACTCCTAGGAAGACTCAACAATCTTCTCAACATAGAAATCCTGTGTATATCACCTTGATACTCTCCTATAATCCATACAAGGAAGCTATTACATGATGTCAAGGCTTAAAAAGACCTTAATTAGCCTATATTACTCCTTAAATGCCAAGTCAAGTCACCTTACCAACTTCTTACAAGCATATATTCATTTTTACAACATATTTAACTCTAACACACCTATAGACAACATGTATCATGGTCTTGTATGACCTTATTATGTCTTGTTCCTTGATGCTCCTGCATCAGAGTGCCCTTGAGAGAAAGAATTTGAGCTCCTGCTCAAATGGTTCTTCTTCTTTCTTGTCTTCCAATTCTTCCTTATTGCCTTTGCTGGTATAGTTTGTCTCCTCCATCTGCTCTTGCATTTCCTCTCCTCAATTCTACTCTTTTTGCTTGCTCCTTGCTTCATCTTCCTCTTCATGGTCTTTGTCTTCAATTCTGCCTCTTGTTGGTCTTCTATCTCCTTCACTAAGTATGTTAACTCTGGTTTGTGTTCATAACAGCATGTAGTTACAGCTCCTTGATCATTGCTAAGAATGTTCTCATAAGACTTAATAGTCTTCTCCACCTGCTCTATCAATAATACTCTTTCTCTTTCATTTTTGGCGTTTTGATAAGCTTGCTTCACCTTAGGAATGAAGTGAAGGTCTGCAATGCAAAAATCTACCTCCTCAGCCTGTTTTGAAGGTTCATATGCCTCCTCAACTGCAATCTGATTCTCTTCTACCACCTCTTCACTTGTCTTATCTTTATCTCTATCTACATGAGTATCCTTGTCTTGATATATGACTTCCTCTAATGCTTTTAGTTCTTCTTTCAGCTGTTCCATGCTTATGTATTCAAAATCATACTTTGGTGCTTCTCTACCTTTAAATGCCTCAATTTCATCATCACATGTGTCTTCTATATCTTCTTGTTCCTCTTGTCTCATGAACTTTCTCATTGAATCATACACTTGATTCATCTCTTTGTCTGCCAAACCTGCATTCACAATATTAACAACACCATTAGAAGTAAAGGGTTGAGGCCATGAAGCCTCTTGAATGTCTACAGAGTGCTCTTCTTCTCCATTTCTTTTTGTTTTTTCATTGACCATTTTCAACTTGGTCATTTTCATTCTTTCTCTCTCTTGATCTGCTTCCTCCTTCTCTAGTTCCTCTTTCCTTAATTGTTTCATTTCTTGCAACTTTTCATGCTGCTCTATCCTTGGCAACACCTCTTCTCTCTCCTTCTTCTCAACTGTTCTCCGTCTTCTCTCAATTTCCTGATTTCTCTCTGTTTTTGCTATCATTCTCTTCATCAACTCTTCTAGTATCTTCATTTCGTCTTCCAAGTTAGCTCCATCAACTTCTCTTTCATCTTCATCATATATAGGACCTGTTTTTTCTTCATCCTTCTCTGAACTCTGACTTCCCTGACTGTACTCAGCTCTTGCTTCACCACATTTTGAAGACCTTCCACTTTCCATTACTTCATGTTTGATGACTTTGTACTGCTGCTCCTTGAAGCTCTTAGCTTTCCATACCTTGTTCTGGATGACCTTAGGTTGATAAACCATTTGTTTTTCATGTTTTCTTCTCCATTCATGAGTTAGGCCGTGTTTGTACTTATTTCTACTCTCTTGTGCACCTGCATACTGGACTGATTTTATCTTGTAAACTGAATTTTCCTCCATACCTTGCCTTGGTTCTTCATGACTGAGCTCCAGTTTGATGGTCTCTTCCTTGGACTCTACCTTCTCCTCTTTGTCCTTAGTTTTCTCAAGCCATTTAGGCATCACATAACTATGCTTGATCTCTTTGGGTAGCATATACTTCTGATGACCTGCTGATTTATCTTCATTCCCTATTTCCTTGAGCCTTCTAGGCATTGCATGTTCACACACATCTTCTTGTGTTAACATCTTATCATTATCTTGCTCTAGGTCTTCTTTAATGTCAGAAACATCACTCTCATAAATTTGATTATCATATTCAGTCATCATACTTACTTGTTCAATGGCTTTTAGCTTGCCTATGTCCTCCTTAATGGCTTCTTGTCTGGCTTTACTCTCTTCCTGGACTTCTTCTTCACTTGGGATGCTATCCAATGCATCATAATACTCCATGTTCTCTGTCATGCTTCCCTTGTCATCATGGAAGTATTCATTCTTTTCATATCCCTCTTCAAGCTGGTCCTTGCAATTGTCTTGTTCATTTCTCTTCATGGGTGCTTGGCTTACACCATCCTTCATATTTCTCAAGCTCTTAAGCTTAACCTGCATCAACAAGTTCTTCATACCTGCAAACATAAACACAAGCTTAGATATAAAAACAAGAGACCATAGTGTCTCCATGAGTGCTCCTTTCCTTAGCACCTTCCTCTCATTATCCTTTCCTTCCTTAAGTGCTTGTTCTGGCACTTTTTCTTCTTTCTTGTTCTCTCTACAATGAGAACTTCTTTCACCTCTTCTTGTTGCTCATTTGGCAACTCTTCTTTCTTCCTCAAGGCATCCTTTCTGTGCCTTCTATCTCTTTTCACCAATGACCTCACAGGCCATTTCATCTTCCCTCTCAATACTAGGCCACTCTTCTTCTGATGGCTCTCTTCTTCCTGCAACTGTAACCACATGGTGGTCATTTTCTCCAAATCTCTCTTCACTTCATCTATTTCTTTTTGAAGTGCCAATCTTCCTCTCATCTTCTCCTCTTTCCTCTTTTTCTCTTTCTTTTCTTGTTCCTTTTGATAGCTTAGGAACTTAACCAATTCACACACTGCTCCTACCTCCATGACTGATTCACTCACAAACTTTACAATATGGAGTTCTCTGAAAATTATAGAAATAAATAGCTTGAAAACATGTGTTTGTTACCTTGAACTCCTTGGTATTGGATCTACCTTTCGTTTCCTGTTATGGCTGTCCTTTGATCTCCTATCTCGCTCTGATACCAAAAATGATGCACCATCTTAACTCAGCGCCTCTATCTCAACTTTTAGAGCTTCATGAATACCCAGAAGGTCTAACAAGATTCATTGGCTCTCATTTTCCATAAAACCTTGCTCCTAAAGTTTCATGGCTTAAAGTTTTGTCTAACTCCCTCTATCTCATTTGTTTTTATTTCTTGCTCTTGAGAAACCAACTCGTTTGGGACAGTCCTAAATCCTTCATAACTTTTCTGGGTCTTTGTTTTAGGACTCCAAATTTTTACACAAGGTCTGTATATGCTATAACCCTCTCCACACAAAATTTTAGATCTTTATCATTCTTCTAACTCCTTAAATTAAGGATTTACCAGTCTGATTTCTGGATATTAACATTTTGATAAGCCTTCTAGAGATCTTACCAGTCCCACAGTCATGTCTTACACAAAATGAAGGCAATATCATTGAAGGTTTCTCCTTTATAAGTATTCAAATACGTTATTCATACCTGGATGGTGTCCTCCGAGCCTTCATGCATTGGTTCTTAACTCAAATTCACCCATTTATCATTTGAAATCTCTTACTATGATTTGAGACAGTCATACATACCCTGCAGACTTTGATTCTTGTCAACTGATAGAAATATTTTCATTTACACACTCATAAGATCACCCAATCATGTCAAATACACCGCATCGGCCTCTCTTATTAATCTAGCATCATGATTGACCATGTTATAATGAAAAAAGCGCTTGTTTCCTTGTCTAATCAGACATCAGTACATTCCTTGTTATAACTCAAAAACGCAGTCATCTATATTTTGAGCTACACACAACCATTCCCCACAAGATTTGGATAGTTGGTAGATCACATCAAGACAGAGGTATTGTGAAATTTTCAAGCAATTTCATCCACGCAATAAAAAGTTATACTGAGCCCTAGATCGGGCCCGAGAGCCTTCAAATGCCTATAACAATTAAACTATGCAATTTCAAAACTTACAAAAATCATGATGGCATTCCTCATCACCTGTAGAACCTTCTCATGTTAACAGACAGGAGCTTTGCATCATTTAAAAGGTATTGAGGGTTTCTAGCTTGCTGCCCTGCCAGGATTCTCATGCACATTCATGGGAAACATGCAAATTTCGTGTAAACAGGACCAAACCTCTTTTCCAAAACATCATCATTCCTTTTATTCTTCATTCTTCATCTTCTACAACCTTTGAGAACCTCTGTTCTACTTCATCTCCATCGAATCACCTATGAAATAGGTATTCATTAGCTAAGAATAGACTCTCTAAAGCTCCTAAACTCGACTCCTAAGCCAACTCACACTCCTAGAAGACTCAACAATCTTCTCAACATAGAAATCCTGTGTATATTACCTCGATACTTTCCTTTAATCCGTATGAGGAAGCTATTACATGATGTCAAGGCTTAAAAAGACCTTAATTAGCCTATATTACTCCTTAAATGCCAAGTCTAGTCACCTTACCAACTTCTTACAAGCATATATTCATTTTTACAACATATTTAACTCTAACACACCTATGACAACATGTATCATGGACTTGTATGACCTTATTATGTCTTGTTCCTTGATGCTCCTGCATCATATGAACACACGGCTCTCGTTCTCCTAGATTAGATGTTATCACGTAGTTCATTTAATTAAGATGTGAAAATACAAGCAGCGAATTCACCTCATGTTTTAGTTTCTAGTTTGGAACACAATATCAATTCTCCGGAAGGTCTAGACTAAGGATGTGTAGAAAACATATTTTGTAAGAATTTGTACCTCCTTTAAGACTAGTTCTATTCATTTAATAATTGGCCACCTTGGTTGTCTTCAAAGAATGTCTATGAGGTAGTTATGAAGAGCCCATACATGATCTAAAGGAGGCTTGTAGTATATTTCTCACATCATACTTTGTTAGACAAGTGTCTAATAACAAGAAACGAAATTCGGGTAACGTGAAGAAACATTAATTGTAAACACTTCCATCTAAGGGAATGAATCATTATTGTGAGGATAAATCAATCTTATACCAATGCTACCAGAGGAGGGGTGAATGGTGACATTTGTTTTAGTTTTTTTCACATGCTATCAAGGGTTTATGAACAAGATTTGTTATAAAATTAGTGTAAACTAATTCAATTCCTATATGTAGAGTTGACCTTTTGTAAGATAGGTTCATATTTTGAAACTTGCATTCGGATTCAAGCCATTAGGAGGTGTGAATGTGACCATGACTTGGTCGGTACCTAGAAAAGGAGAGGGAAAATATGGATTATGTTAGAGTCCAGCATGCAACTCAAACATGTGTAAATATTATTGAGCACATAACATTTCCATATATGAAATGCGTGTTTTCCATTATTGACTCTATCCATAGTCATCTTTTGTTAAGGCCTTAATTTCGATAAAGCATGTCAAGAATATATTGAATGAGTAAAATTTACAATAAAAAAACATTAAAACTTTCTTCTCATATTATCTCGCTTCGTTGGCCTTCCCAGAGCCAACACAATATAACTTGAGCTTATAAATGCCCCTTTAAATCCATTAACCACACTTAAATTTCCTTGAATTTGAACAAAAAATTTCCAAAATCGCAAATCATCGTAAGATTGAAACATGTTAACCTATAAGACACAAAGTTAAAGAGATTGTAAATAAATCATAAATAATGAAGATTCAAAGAGCATAATTTGAGAACATACAATGAAACTCATACTAGAATGTGTTATTGCAAGAAATAATCAAGAGTGCAAGCGTCATGTAGAAAAATGAAGCTCAAAGCTAAATTGTGTGTATAACATGGTTGTGATAGGTCCCACATACCATTCCCATTGTATTTTTGCCTATGCAAACAAAAAAGTAGACGCCAAAGAGCTCATACCATCCCATCCAAAGGCACATGGACCATTATTTGGCACATAGTTAGAAACTATAGCTGAATATTGTTTTAACATATTCACTCAATTTAAACCAAATCTCATCATCATATTCCATTGTTTCAAACATATGCAAACACATCCATCTAAAGGATAAAATGTTTGTATAACTAAAATGTCAAGCTCTATAGATGCCCTCTAAAGGATAAATTTTTTGTAGAACTAAAACGCACCTTCTATAGGCTACAAACCTTCCGATATTTCTTTTAAAAGATAAAAATAATTTCCTTGAACCATGATATTGGCCATATGATAAATTTTGCCATTGATATAAATCATCAAGTTACTTTGGTATCTTTTTCCTTACCAATTTTTATGTTGTATCCAAGGATAATATAAGTGATATAAAACTTTTTATGCTTATATGAAGGATAAATTTATCGATGAGGGACGAGTCAATGTTCATAAATGCTTTAAATGTTAATAATTCAGCTCAAATAAATAAAAAGCAAGGTATTCAGACTCCATATACTCTTCCTCTTATGGCTTCTTAAAACAGAATGTCTTTAATATTGATCAAAAAGCTAATAATAGTAAAAATCATCCTACTTATTATCAACCATTGACCAAGGATGAATTGAGACAACGCATGCCTAAGCCATTTAGTCAGATCCTTGATCCTTCTCAACCTATCCCTCAATGGCATGATGAGAATAAGTTCTATTGGTGGCACGCTAACTGGGGCCATTCTCATGAAAATTATCATGCCCTTCGCATGGCTGCCATCACATTCTTCTTAGGCCCTCAATCTAACCACAATGCCATCACTACAGAGTGTTTGAATGAATTTTTCAAGGCTCGTGATGCTCAAAAGAAAAAGGATCATCATAATGCTATCAATCAAGCCAATGAAGAACTCAAAGTTTTCTTTGATCCTATTCCTAACCATAATGTGGGTGAAAGCTCAAAGAAACCGTAAAATACCACAACGAATTTGATTGATCCTAATTATCCTCCTGAGAAACTAGTTGTCATAAACGATGTGAGCCGTGATATAGCATATATATAACCTAAATACCCTCCATCATTTCAGCCCCGAAATCATAGAGTCATTTACCCTTGGGTTTTCAAAATCATACTCCTAAAGATAAAATTTGATCTTCTACTCGACACCATTGGCCCCCGTGACAAAATTGTTATAGGGTCGAAGGTGTTTAAAACTACTCCAATCACGAGACTCCATCGGTCGTCGATGACATCGAGCATAAACAAAAATCAATTTCTAAAGTATCTCTAATCACTCCCCCTCCTTCTAAACTTGTTTCTAAGGATCCTCAACACTCTCATCCTACTACTTAGTCTAACCATGATGAGTGGGATCCCTTGGAAGCATTGTCTCAAATTCTTGGTCCAATCCCCTTCTTATAAATCATGTGCACGTCACCTCACCATCATGAGTGTCTTATGACTGTGTTATTTGATATGAACATCCCTTTCCCTCCTACTTTGGGGCAGTCTCCTACATTGCATAGTTTGGAAGAAAGCATTTGTCGCCAATGCGAGGAACTTTCCATTTGTATGGATCGTACCACTAACACTCAAATATGCATATGTTTCCTCGTAGTTTTCATTATTCTATACAAGCTCTTGTTTTGGGCAGATGATCCTCCACTTTTTATCTCTATACAAATTGGTCAAAACATAGTCAAGCATGCCCTCATTGACAAAGGTGCTAGCACATGTGTGGCCTCTTTAGATTTCATCAAGGCCCTTGGTTACTCAATAGATAACCTCAAAACCACATGCACTACTTGTCAAGGGTATGATCGTCAAAAGATGCCTCCCATGGGTTACATTTGGCTGCCCATCACTATTCCTCCTAGGACCATACATGTGAA
Organism: Taxus wallichiana var. yunnanensis; assembly: GCA_018340775.1. Taxonomy (NCBI): domain Eukaryota; kingdom Viridiplantae; phylum Streptophyta; class Pinopsida; order Cupressales; family Taxaceae; genus Taxus; species Taxus wallichiana. The sequence continues at coordinate 710,638,484 of CM031244.1, forward strand.
AGTCATGGTCTTTAACTTTCCCCTATCTTATAATATCCTCCTCGGTCGACCTTTAACCCACCGTATACATGCGGTTGCCTCTTTTGCATACCAATGTGTCAAGTTTTCACATCAAGGGGCTATCTATAAAATTCAAGGTGATATGAATCCTTGGAATTATGACAATCTACAACAAAAAGGGACGTACAAATTCCCAACCCTCTAAGAACTATCTCTTATCTCATTTCGTTAATATCAACTTTTACTATCTTATCGAGTCTCTTCGTGGTAACATGGATCATCTAGAATTGGTCGGCACACGCCTTTCAATCTCTTCGAATATGACGACGATGAGCCTAATGAGATTATTGTTAGGATTAATACCTTTGATCTACCTGATCTTGTCATATCTAACCTACCTACTAATTTGTGACCTCGCAAGAAGTATCCATCCATTCCCACCGCCATTTCATGTACACCTTAACGTTCGACACAAAAATGGTTCATCTTGAAACCACAATCGACTCTTGCACAATAAACATCACTACTCTTAACTACGATGATGGTTACACTTGACGCCGATCCCTATTTGGCCGATTATGACCAAATTCAAGACAGAGAAGTCCGACATTACCTAAGCACCCTCAAAAGCACGCTTGCTCGTGATGTGAATGTCATTCTTGTAAAAGAAAACTCTTTGCATTCAGTCGAGCCTCCTCCTAGCAGACTAGTGTCTAAGCCCCGAGCACAACTCCACCGGCCTCGCTCTCCTCGAAACTCCATTACTAGATCGCATGGTATACCTCCTCATATAGACAAAGGGGAGCGTATACCAAGATTTGACTATGAAGTTGACGATCTCATTGATGAAAAAGTTCAAGATTCACCGACATCATTAATGCCGACCCATATCAGTCATCATGGCTCCTCGAACCTCTGGGACAAAGCCATATTATACATGACATGAGGCTCCAGGGCATGATGTATCTTATTGTAGAGCTTACAAATGACACATGAAAAAGCTTGAGGTTGAGGTTAGAAGAGATCAATCTTGAAAGGATACACGAGCTTCTACTTCACCTCTATTGTATTGTTCACACCATGGCTACTACTCACATATCGACGCAGATCAAGCCGGGTCATGTGTAATAAGCACCTGGTTCCTGGGTCCTCTTTGCATAGAAACAAGCATAGATTTGACTCCTCTTAGCTTCCCACCTTCCCTTAGACCATCTAGACCACAACCTACATATGGGCCTCCACCTTGCCCTGAGTCTCGCCCCACTCTTAATGATATTCGGTGCGACATCCTCACTCGATTGGAGGACCGAATAGATGACACTTTTATTTTTCATGCCGTCTAAAGTAGATTAATAGGTAGCTATTACACAACACACTATTAAGGACCTCTAGAATCGTTCTTGAAGTCATATTTTGAACCAAGTAGATGATATCATTACCGATACTCTACATTTATTCGCCCCTCATGGTGAAGCATCTCCTTTAGAAATACCTTTATTTCATATTTAGCTTTGAGCTCTTGCCCCCTCTTGTGCTTTTGGCCCCCATTGGATTTTACATAGATCTCCAAACTCTTTCTTGGGTTTATCATCACCTCTCTTTTTCCCTGAAATCTCCTACCATTGGAATTTCATGGTCTTGATTCTGCCTATTTTGGATTTGATTCACCTTGGCCTTTCCTAGTGAATCATCATGGTCTTGTACATCCTCGCTTAGGTCCTTGACCTTTCTTGGATTTATCTTCCTTCCTACCAAATTTTTGGCCTAAATATCATTATCGTTCTTCTTAAGTATCATGAGTATTACCACATACATGCATGAGAAAATAAAGGAAAATGATAAGTAAAGCATCATTCACATCAATATTAACAAAACCATCATAAAAAGAAATCATTATATATATATATATAAGTGAATCGGTTTTTATACATCAACAAAAATACATCATAATCCAATATCTATACAATATGGCTCAAGCATCCTCATCCCCTTGAGGGGGTCTTTGAATGCTTTGTACCAAAGTGGCGCCTTTGGATGTTCGGGTTACGTGAGTTATAGAAACTACCCTAGACATCGACAAAAATACATCATAATCCAATATCTATACAATATGGCTCAAGCATCCTCATCCCTCGAGGGGGTCTTTGAATGCTTTGTGCCAAAGGTGTCGCTACTGGATGTTCGGGTTGTGTGTGTTATAAAATCTACCCTATATTGGACTTTGAAGGCCTCTTCATGTGCTCTCACCGATGTGCCTCTAGTCTCGTGATCCTCTTTACAATGCTCTTAACATCCGAAAGGCACATTGTTTTCTCTTGAACTAAGGCACCCTATACCTACAATATGTTTTGTAACATCACATCTATATTGTGGGTGTCTACCAATTCCTATGCATCTCTCCATCTTTGTAGTGTCATGGAAGCCTCTCCAACCAATTGAAATGCTCCCATGAACTTTTCAATTGATGGTGTTGTGGGGTCTGCCATGACTGAGGTATCCTGAATATCCAATACTGGGTCCAGGATCTCGTGGTGTGCACTCTCTATCAACAAGTTTCAATCCTCTATCATCCACTCTACAAAACACAAGATTCACTAATCAAGACTTTGGTATAATGATATAATTATCAAATCTAATCATCTACATTCCTAAATAAAATCATCACGCACATACCTAGTTGCACTGGCTCTCTCGATGACAGCTTTTTGTTAGTGTAGGTCATTATTTATCCTTTTATTTATTTATTAGGTAATTCTTACACTTGTGTTAGCCCTACACATATTGGGTTAGTTTTCTTAGGTGTACTAGTTATGTGGAGTTAACGTACTTTAGTTGTTTGGAGTTAGCTAACCCAACAAGTGTAGGGATAACACAAGTGTAAGAATTATCCCGATAAATAAATAAAAGGATAAACAATAACCTACACCAACATATTTTTTTCAACTCAATTCTCCATGCTCCATATTCCCATGGATAGATCGATGCGAGTCATGTACATATAGGAGGTGAATGTGCAACCTCTTCCTAGATCGGTGGGAATAACTCTCACTAACGATATTAGAAGCGAGTTGACTCCACACAACTAGTAGGATAACTCAACGGAATGGTAGGCTAACCAACGACTGGTAGGCTAACTCAACACAATTGGAACAACTAAGAAAGTATATCCCACGAGTGTAGGAAAGCTTCAAGTAAATAAACAAATACAAGGAAAATAAATATCCTACACTAACACTCCTCATAAGCATTGCTTGGTGGGAAGTGTAAAAGCAAAGTGGGTCCCGACAACAAGGCTTGATGAGGTACCCACGTCAATGAAAACCCCTCATAAAGTTTCAAAAATACAAATCTAAAATATCTCAACAAATAAGAGAGATAAATGTTCGCACCTTATAATTGAGTGTGTATTACAAACATGACATTTTAAATTTTTAGTTTGTTTATTAAAATAAAGAGTTCCAGTGGAACAAACACAAAAAAAAAAAGCACTTTTAAAAAAACACCAAACATAATCGACCAATCACAAATATGTGTGCCGTGATCCAAGAACAATAACCAAGGCAACAAGGCAAGGACACAAAATCCAACGAAATTGGAGTGCCACGATCCAATAAAAGTCAAGGTAACAAGGAAAGGAAACAAAACCCAAAAAATTAGTATCGACACGTAACCAAACAAGGGCACGAAACCCGAAGAAGCAATATCAACACCACACCCTCCTATACTACTAAATGGGTAGAGTGATGCTACAAATCGGTATGAGTTGTCAAAACAACTACTTGAACACCGACATTGACTTCACCAAAATAGCTCCCCCATAAAAGAGACTATCAACATGCCAAAAAAGTGTCAAAAATACATATCTAAAATATCTTGTAAAAAAAACTTAAAAACATTGTCTTTTGTTGGTGTTTCATCGTTTCCACAGCCACCAAATACAACGAGATGGTCTCGTCACCTTAAGGCTCAATATATGTGCCACGGTAATACCCATAACCACCTTCCGATAGCCGTAATCTCTGTAGTAAATAATATGTTGCGTCAAAGACCGAGCATCCCCTCATCATATGACTTGTTGCATGTGGCCCATACGGTCAAGGCTCTCGTCTCTCGTAATATCCGGGTAAGATCGCAATACATGCAAGCCCCCTCACCATTAACAAGCCCAATATCTTGTGTACATCCTGAAGTATCACAGTCATCTCTACTGTCTCGCCTACCCACCACCGAAATGTGGTTGCTCAAGCTCCCATGCAATGCGAAAAACATCTGCGCAACAAATCTAGGCTCAATGGTATCCTGGGCATCTGCATGATGCCCCCAAATCCCCATCTATGTAATTGTGTTACCTATGCATCACCGTCAACTCCCAATCAAATAATTAAGCCATGCTATATCAACCACTCGCCATAGGTAGATCCTCCGATCTTCCTACATTCACAAATCAATAAAATCTAGGCATTAGATTCATCAAAAATCAATGTAATATCCAAAATCATGATCATTACATGCCTTTCTAAATATTTATTATGTCATTGGCCCTGTAGCTTACACCATCGGCCCTTGTTAAATTTTTAAAATGTCCTTGACACCATCGACCCTATTGTTTTAGGGGGTCGATGGCATCTGGTTCCGTATACGACCAAAACTTTTAAAATTTTAAATGAAAAAATCTACAAAACAACAAATCAAAAAGTAAATCCCTCCCAAACCCACTTGTATTTTGTCCTACCCTTTCTAATGATGCAAGTTTGACTCAAAATGACGCCTTAATATTTTAGTAATTCTAAAAGGCCAAATTGTTCCTAATTTACCTAACAAAATTTAATGCAATGATTTACCCGTGGTCGAGTGCCACCACGTTCTCCTCCTCATTAGTCTCTTCCTCCTCCTCCTCGTACTCATGCCGTATTGTCACGTTAATCTCCAAATTTGGAATTCCAAAGATCAATGCTCTTAGTTTCAAATAGTAATAAGAAAATAAACTCAAAGATCCTATATAAACTTCAAATTTCTATTCAATTTCGTTGCAATGGTCCTTGATCTTCAAATACCCATCATTTTAGCTCTCGATCTTCAAAAAATTCACCATCGATTGCGTTGGGATCATGATCTTCTCCCATTATTTTTGACAAATTATACGCCTTGTTACGCTCTTTGGCCAAAAAACATGTTTTTTGGTCCTATATCTCCAATCTTAGACATCACGACATCCATCCCATGGACCCCTAGCTAGGTGATTTATGTTTTATTTTATTGATGATCATTTAGTGTTTCCTTTCATTCTTACTTCTCCAAGGTTCTAACAGCATAGATTGCGCCCATACATGGCAAGATGACCAACACGACCAGTACGCATTGATGGGTATATTTCATTTCAAATTTAGTCCTTTTTTACTTTTCACATCTAATTTCAATTCTTGTGTTATGTATCATTCTTTCCATTGACTACACATGTTTCACTATTGTTGTTTGTCAAAATTTTGTGCTTCTTATTTCATATTAGTGAAAACTGAATGAAAATCAAGAAAACCTCATAATATGGGAGGGTTTAGGGACCTCCTGATGTGGATGACGATGAATATGGTATGGGCGCACAAGAATGGATCCTCCTCGTTGAGAGTTAACAACATGTAAAACAAAAAAGACTAGAACACGAAAAGGATTAGTGATAGATATGGTGGGCTTTCCGACGGAGTTGGTTCCAAGAAGTGAAAGCTTCCTAAAATGGATGCTAGCACACGTGATAAAAAGATATGGATAATTGATACCAGATGAAAATGGAAATGATTACGAAATAGAGACCTAGTAAACTAAGATATAATGAATCGAAAGATACTTGAGATGATAACTGATAAAGAAAATTACTAAAAATAAACCCAAACCAAAGTAGGTCAACGGAGACTCGAGAGCAACTAGTATGGTCGACGGTGGACCGAAGTAAAGATGATCACAAAGTGTGCAGAAAGCAGAATGAGATGCGATTTGCAGCTGCATAGGTGATATCATAACACAGTGAGGTAAAAGGATGTGGGAAGTAGTAAATCTGAAGGGGGTAAGGAGTGGATTGATGGCAACTGAGACAAATAGGTAAATTGTACAACGACCTATGCAAGGTTGACAAAAGTATGCATAAACAAAGATAGAAGTTGGTTTTGAGGTGCTAAAATGGATGACAAAATGACGGGATGTTGATAGGATAGAGATGATGCAAAGTATGGTGGATAAGATGCAAAGTAAGGTAGATAGGATACATGATGTGGCAAATTCAACGGGATGGGATATGGGTCGTGGCTGACAACCAGACTCGGTCGATGCCAATTGGAACAAATGTGGGATCTTGACTAAAGAACATAACGAAAAAAAGGATTTGAGGTCGATGACGGATGATTAAAAGACTAGGTAGAGCTCTAAGTAGACCTACAAACCTACAAAATAAAGAAGAGCATGCACGGAAAATATCTCCAAGTAACCTTCACTATATTCCAAGCTTCAATAATGGCATGCAAAGGATAATAAGATGATCAAAGCACCACGATGACTCAAGAGGCAACAATCATAGAGAACATAAGAGATTAAAAAAATACCCCTTTAAGAGGAGGGGTGAGTGTGATTAAATAGGATAGGGTAGGGTCGATGATGACCTAGGTTAGTTGCCAACAACTGGGATGGATATCTTTCAAGAGACATTAGGACCATAATGGGTGACCGAGAACAGGATAAGAAACAATTGGAAATGAGATAGTAATGACTAGCGAGCTATTTTTATCCTTGCACACATGTTGGGGGATGTTTAATGGGTAAGGGTATTTTAGGAAGGATTAAATGGGTAGAGGGAATCGTATGAAGGGGTTAAATAAGGGGTAATGATGAGGGGGTATGGGAATTTGATATGGATAGTAAATGGGGGTGATTAAGATGGGATTAGGATAATAAGGATTAAAATATGGGAAAATGGGAATTATGGACGATATTCAGATAAATGGGATGTGGTGGGATATGATTTTCGGAGGAAAGTGTCCAATTTGAAAATATGATGGAAATGATAGTGCTAGGTGAGGGGAAAATGTGATGTTGAAGGCATGGGGGTGCCAAAAACAAGTGTCTACATTCTGCCCCTTTTTATTGATGAGGAAAGGGGAATTTGATGAGGTGTTCCCCTCAAACTTGTGGTCGATGAAATGAAAGGAATTCAATCACATGAAAGGAAGTCAATCACAAGTTTGAAAGAGATAAATTATAAGGGCTGGTGGGAAAGGATAAGAAAAAGAGAAGACGAGGCATGATTCCCCAGCGACAAGGAGTTAGGAAAGAGTAAAGTATGGCGATGATTACAGAGTCACTTTGGCAAGGAAAAAAGTACGGTCTCAACAAAGATGATGGCAATGTCCTACGGACTTGTGAGTCGGTAAAAATCACTGCAAAATGGAGGTAATCCAATGTGAATTTACTTTAGTGGGCACACAAATTGTGGGGCTGATGGGTCGAAGGCATATGTTAAGTATGCACAAACAAATGTGGAAATGGTTGAAATAAAAGGATAAGGGGTGGGATGGAAAATATTCGTCTGGGTGGGACAAAAAGGTTGTAAAATAATGACACCTTGAGAGGGAACACAAAGATGTTTATGAGGTCAAGATGATGCAGAATAATAAATGATAAAACATGGGGGACAAATAAAAATCTAAGATAATCCTGCCCCCAAGAGGTAATACAAGGATGGCGCGAAAGGTAAGAATGCAAAAGGACGATATGATGAATAATGAATCTTACATAGGACACAACAAGGATGTGGTAAGAAGATAAGTCAAGGCAAAGGTGGGAAAAGGATAATTTGAAAAGAAGGATTGATCTAAGGATGCAATAAGTGAGATGAAGCAAGAGGATAGGGCTAGGTCGATGATGACTAGGGGTGGTCGACAACTATATACCGGGTCATAAAGCGATGACGACGAGGGTTAGTGGCAAGGAGTGTCGAGGAAGTGCCGAGAGGGTTCGCAGGATGGTAAGTGGCTAAACCATAACTTGTTTTTAAGTATTTATTTAATTTTTTGTTTAATTTTAACATTTAAAAAAATTGAGGTCGACATAGGGGGCGGTTCTGCGTGACTAGGCATATCTGGTCGTCGTCAACTAGGCCTAAAATGGTGTCAACCTAACCTTGGAGACATCGACCTAACTCAGGTCAAGCGTCAACTAGGGTAATATAGGTAGATTTTGTTTGATTTTTGGATTTTTCATGATGTGGGACTTGATGTTTGTATGGTTTGATTGATTTTATAGGCTCGAGAGACCCTATATACTATGAGACAGAGCACCGACACTATTTGATTATATGAGGGGTGATGTGGCGGATGTTGAGTGGGATCACTTCACAACAATTGGATTATGTGGTTTCTGTCATTACCAATGGATTCCACGAGATTTGGGGCTTATGATTACATTGGTGAATTAGTGGGATGTGCGTACGAGATACATTCTGTTTTAGGATGGGTGAGATGACCGCACCGTGGAGGATGTATACAACATCCCGAGGTTACCCATATCATGGGCGAGTAGATAGTGGCCATCACAATGGATATCATATTAGGAGTTTTGACACGGTTGTTTGGGGCCGATGCGCCACAAATTACTTTTACATATGGGGAATTTCACATAGAGAGCATATATGATAGCGTGTGATGAGGAACATGATTATTTGTTTGGTGATGATGGTGATCTTGAGTTATGCACTATCGTAGATTTAGGGGTGTTAGGTTCTCATGAACACTAACAGGGGGTAGTGGATGAAATTATGGACCACATGACTATTTTTTCATTTGGGATAGCCTTACTAGAAATGGTATATCATGAGTTATTGATATATAGATTGAGGAGGAGGACAATATTACATGTGGGGTTCTACTCCATTGTTGGGCACACGAGCATATAACGGTGATTAGACCACTAGGGCTACCATGGGTACCAGTGACCATATTAAGTTGGCGATAGGGTTTACGAGATGATGAGATGACCAAGCTCATGGTGAAATGGATAGGGATGTTAATTGGTATGAAGACATGCTTGTAGAGCTTGAGATAGAGCAAGTGAGATGGTGGTCATACCGTGATTATCTTGTGTGGCCTGGTGGATGAGGAGTTAGTTATAATGAGGTGAAGCATATGGGTATAGGGCTAGAGGCCGAGATGATCGAGGAGGTCGTGCAATTTGATAAAGTCTAGTGACAGTTTGGAGTTATACAAACAAAGGTTCCTCTAGATTTGATCACATACATGTGTGACAAGACACAAATAGATTTACTGAGTCGTGATATGGCGGAATCATTGGAGGAGACAAGGGCACCATGGGATGATGACGATGATGTAGGGATTGGGGCTAGATTCTCGGATTGGATGACTCTATGGGGTATTTTGACAACAGTGGAGGGAGCAAAGGATGGAGATGAGGAGGATGAGGAGGATGTTGGGGAGGAGGAAATTCTCAATGGTGGTGGTGATGATGAAGGGATGCAACACAACTAGCCCGAGTATGTGTAGATCAAGAATTAACTTGCTTGGAGAGAAACACCACTTTCCAGAGTGAGAGGTAGCAGGTAGGATGCCCTAGCTCTTCGACGGAGAGGGACATGGCCATAAAGCGGTGAGATAGATACATGAGGCATTGTGAGACCTATAGGGTGATATTTGGAAACCTTGCACCCATACTAGCTACAAATTCTAAAAGTGGTGCACCGGATGGATCACAAGGAGTTAAGAAAATGGCCCCCTAAGGACTATGCCCCGATTTTGTACACAACATTGGAGCGAGAGGCACGATACTATGAGAGGATTGTGACACATAAATTACCACAGACATTGAGATATGTAGAGTATCTAGCTTCAGGCGAGGAGGAGTGGCACATCACAACCAATGCCATCTAGGAGTATGGCGAGCATGGCACAACCATAGTGAGAGATGAGCCATGATGTAGGCAACGAGGCCCTAGGATTGATTCGACCTACCCTAGGAGGACAAGATTTGTATCTCGGATGTACATTTTACAATTTTTTATGATGTATTTGGATTGAGACATGACCCTTAGCGTCTTGTGACTTGGTGCATATGTATACTTGGATTTTTGATGAGATATATAGATATATGGTTTTGGTTATGGTGCATTTATGTGTCATGTGTTTGATTTATGGTTTTTATTTAGATGTGGATGATTATGATTATGATGTTATGGATTAAATGTAGATGTACGAGTGTGAATTTGATGTTAAGAAATAAATTTTTTGATGATTATGGATTTGTTTTAGATTTGATGTGGATATGATGTGATAATAGATAATAGATGTGAATGTGATGTGAACATCATGAATATGATTATGGATTATGATGATGTTTAAATTATGGATTTGATTATGTTTTGGAAAATTTAGAATAGGATATGAATGTGATAACATGTGATAGATATCTTAGATGTGATGGATTTAGAAATGTGGTAGTTATAAATGATATGGGATGTGATGAGATAGGATATAGAATGTAAATGGTGTGATGAAATGTGTTATGATGAAAATATGGGAGTGAAAATATGATTCAAAGTGACATGAGATAGATGGTTAGACATAGATAAGATAATGAAATTGAATGATGCGGAAATGATGTTAGGGAATTAGAGAAAATGGAAGAGAGGAGTTTAGAGGATACGTGACTTGATGGACGGTGACCAAGGAATGTACGAAGGTCTCTACACCATAGAGAAGAGCGCAGACGAAAGGAGTGATCCAAATTGGATTAGAGGTAAAACAAGAGCGAGAATCAATCAAAGCAATGCACTTGTGACCAAAGGCGGTGTTAACATAGAACCAACAATAGCTAGTCACACTCATGATCAAGAAAGGATGATGAAAATGGACATATTATGTACCTATTTTCGACACGATAAAGGGCCAAGATATAACGGCATGCGGGAAACAAGTTCTCCTTAGGTGGTGTTCCTAGGACTATGCCCTAGCTATAGATATAAAGACGTAAACTAATCGATGTAGGAAGTTTTCTTTTGATGGGAAAGTTGATCGATGTGGAAATCTTTCCTAGGATGATTTTACATATGAAAGGTTGATCAATGTAGGAAGCCTTTTACTGCCATAATATAATAAGGTAGCCATCCTTCAAGAAAGCGGTCTATATTTTAATTTTAATTTTTGAGATGGTAGGATACACAATCTAGTTTTCCTTGAGGGAATAGTCTATTTTTAGGATAATATAACTTAACAGGAGCATCCTTGATTTGAACTTTACATAGGAGTCGGGGATAGCAGTAAGTAGACCACTTGGGAGGGACAATAAAGATGTTGAAGTTATACATGGGGATCCTTATCATGGTTCCAAAAGGAAGATAAGATAGAAACATAAGTAACGATTGTGGAGTTCTCACCAAGAAGGAAGAGCCTATCCATAAGGAATATGCTATGAGCAGAGCCTTGGTGCCCATATTTAAGGTCATAGACAAGATAGTGATGGTAGACTGCATGATTCCAGATGATTACGGTGAAAGATGGAATGAGCAATTGGTGGAAAGAGGGGATTGCTAAGGTGACTAAGATCGCACTGGTAGATATGATAGCAATAGAAAGGTCAAAGGTCACAAGTGCAAGGCGTTGAGAGGTTCTAGTTCAGGTTTACCATCAAGAGAAGCTAAACGATAAGCACCAAACCCATACTTATGCATGATAATGTATGGTCCAATCTAGTTGGGAGAAAAATTTCCACATTGGCTCCTTTCTAGAGTAGTGACATTATGATTTTCTTTGAGGAAAAGATCACCAATGTTAAAGTCGCGAGGTTTAAGATGTTTTTGTAAGCACATTTAATTCAATCTTGATAGACTTGATGATGCTTTAGAGGGTGATCAAGAGACATTCGTCTAACAATATAGATGCAACCTAGAATTTGCCGGATAACACCCAGTCACGCCGGCACATCACTCGGCTAGACCGAGCTCTCACCGAAGTACGCAAAGGTACCAAGTCCCTCTTTAGGGTTGTTGTAATATGATATTAACATGATGAAGGGAAACATATAGATTCATAATTAATCCATTATTCTATAATGCATGTTATCCTTAGATCTATGAAAGAACAAGCTTAACCAATAATCATGATTTTACCATTAACATGCACTACTCATTTACACAAAATAACACTTAAATTCAGCCAATATCTTCCATCTATTAGTAAATACAGAAGCTCCTTACAGTATTATCGATCTATATCAGTGTGCGTATGGGTCCGATACACACATCCAAAATCATACATACATCGCTCTCTGTGATACCCCCCTCTACTATGCACCTAACACCATATATATAGGGTGGGGACTTGCCCTTCACCGCTCATCTATTCCGAAATAGGTTACATAATAATATTAGCCACAGTCATTTACAATCATAGCCGCACATGCAAGTGTGCTACCTATAGTCCTCTTACGGTTTAACTAAAGTGTCAATTCTATTCTTAACTTATCCCCATGCATAGACGCTTTAAACCCCTTCTCCAAATATAGACAATGAATGGCGTGCATGTCTCTACATCGTTGGTGTTGTCGGCAAGCCATCTTCCAAAAATAGATCCTCATGCCCAAAATCGGCTAACTCCTGAAATTTGAACTTGTCTTTCGAGTGTGGGTCGTTCCTGTCCTTCCGCGCCCTTGGTTCTGGGCCTTCTATCCCGCGCAAAAAACTCCTTGTGTGGTTTTAAAAAATATTCTTTGATCAACATTACCCCACACTAATCTCATTGTTGTCCCGACAATGGGTATCTCCAAAAATTGGAAGGAAGAATAGAAGAATGGAAAGAATAAGAGTGAAAGATTATAGACAAATAAAGAATTTTTATGAGCTTTATTTAGGAAACCTCCTCTGCATCAGTTTGTTGTATTAGCTCTGGATACTCCTCTTTTATTTCAGCCTCTAAAACCTACCATTTAGTGAGTGCCTATTTTGCTTTCTTTGGGATATCCACAACGCAATGGATTCCAACTCATCCCTCGCAATTTATCCTTTCTCATTTTGCAAAACCAACACAACACTAGACATGGATGTCATTCTACCTTCCAAAAGGTCCATCTTCTACGCAATCAACTTTCCAAATTCTTCCAGTTGAGTCTTGTGTGGCTCTTGTGCTAGCTGTCAGGGCCTCGCACTTTTGTTTAACCAATGACAACATTTATGTGTGGCCCAATGTCTCATCTTTCATTGCTTTCTGGACCTCATTATTCTCTTGTGAGGTCTTGATGTTGATGAGTGCCTCTGGAGTTGTGGATACATTTAGAGCCTGATCTGCTTTCTTTAATACTTCCTGTAATGCTTGCAACAACCCCTCATAAGATGTAATTTTTCTCATCACAGATGCTTTCTCCCATTCAACATCTTTTTCTGATATTTCTGGTGCTTGCATACGTAGAGTTTCATCTTTGAGCACCAAGTCCACCAACTTCCCCACATAGTGTATCACTGAAGGAAATGTCTATGGTACCTTGGCCTCCAAGTGTGGCCTTTCTTTGATTACCTTATCCCCAATCTCCTCTGTAATGCTTATGAACGCCTCATTCTTATTTTGTGCAAAATTCTTCTCCTTTGTTAAGCACGCTTTCTCTTCGTCCTTTGGCTTCACCTCTTTGTGCAATGCTTTGATCATGATAACTTTATCCATGTTTCTTCTAGCCACCTCAGCAGAAACTTTCACCAGTGTATTGCTAACCTGCTCATTTGACATGACAGTAGGCTTTACTATCATGTGTCTAGCCTGAGGTGCCTTCTTTAGTCGCCTCGAAATGCATGACTCTTCACACACATCAAATTCAGGCTCATCCATGTGGGTGTGCATCGACCACGATAGTTACTTCCTAGTGCGCACTTTGTCACCATATCTTCATCCATTAATTCCTAGCCAAATAATTCCTTTTGCACTATCTTGCTTTGGAAGTGGGCATGAACAATTTTTCCTACATCCTCTGCATACCCCATGGCTGGTGGAATGTGCTCCCCACTTGTCCTTCTAGACCTTTGTTGCTTAGGAACTCTAGCCTCCAAATTTGGGACTTGTGTCTCCATATCCTGAACACCTTCTACAGCTATCTCCTCTGGTCTTTTCTCTTCTTCTTCCTTCTCCTTTGATGCCTCACCCTATTCTTCTATGTTCTCTGGAAGTGTAGGAGATGTAGGTGCGCTCTCCTCTGACTCTTTTGCCTCCTCATTCAACTTCATCTTCCTCCTCTGCGTGGTCGCTTCCTTTTGTGGGGAGAGTTGGGGTGATTTGTGCATAGTGGTTGGGGTAGCACCTTGGGTCCTTGTTCTCCTAAATACCCTTTTAAACCTATGCTCCCCTTGACCACATTTAAGTCCTCTTCATCCCCCTCTTATGGCTGAGGTGGGGTAACAGCGCACTCGCTTCACCCTGAATTGTAGGATGTCTCCTACCCCTATGCTACAAACCACCACTATCTTTGTGCTCCTCGTCTTCCTCATCCTGCACTTCAATTGGCTTTGTGGGCTTAGGTGCTGGGATGTTCTCTACTGTATGCTTTCCCTTTAGTGGTGTTGGAAGTGTGAACTCACCTTCCACATATTTTTTATTCTCCATTTTTGGCTTCAGCTGGAGATACACCAATGTTGCTCCCACATCTGCTACAACCAAGCTTATTGGTTTGATATTCGAACCTCTAAAATGATTCTCTCTGTATAGGCACTTCTGCCAGGATATACATACTTCTTCCTCAATGTATGGTAAGTCGCAGTCTACCTTATCTACATTAAAGACCAATCTTCGTGTGTTTGTAAATCTATGAACAAATTCTTGAAAATACCTTGCAGTGAATGTGTAAGGTAACTTACACCAAGGGCTCTAGACTCCATATTTCATTGGAAAGTACGTGATGCAGAAATGCTGATATACAACAAATTGAACTTGTTTCCCTACCACTTCTGGTAGGTCCTTTGGGATGCGCCACTCTTCCCCAAATATCACATGGATCCTGTCATCATACCACTTCTCCACCCTTTGTTTTACTTCATCTATCATGGCCCCCTGTATAGGTGCTTACTAAATATTTCAGTTGGGGACTTGTTCTCCATGGGGTATTCCCATATTTTCTCCTTTGGTCCATTTGGTACTCCAATCTCCATGAAGACCAATGATAGTAGAACAACCCCAAAGTTGATCTTTCCTCCTGTGCACACTTCTTTGACTATTTGCTCTACAATATAGCCTGTAATGTTATAGATTGTCCCTTCTGACATCTTATGTGCCACATGTAACCACATAGTGTTTACCTGCGACCACCGCTCCTGATCATTTAACTTGGTAACCAGGTGTGCTGCAGCTTGTACAATTAGACAGTTCTTCAATTTATCTATGTCCATTCCATGGACCCTTCAGGTATCCCAACTCCTATTTGGTCTTTACAATCATGGATTTGTCTAAAAGTTCACCTCTTATGTCTTCCTTGTGGCCTTCAGACATGTCACTGATGAGACAAGTGCGAATGAAATTCTAACTCTACGTCCTGCAAAGTAGAAGAAGTCTTCGTGTATCTTGCTCGCCACTGATATAAGGGCTCATACTTCCCGAAATATGAAAGCTCATACAAATGATAGACGCCAATTATTTTTAGGAGCTTCTCACCTGCATCCTCATACACTGGCATATCATCAGTTGTGCGCTTATTCGTTCTAGCAGTGAGCAAGGAATCGATCTCCTTCTTGTTCTCCAGAGTCCTGTGGTTATATTCACACACTTTTCTCTTTCTGATGGGTGAATCCCATTCTTGTCTGACGATGACCCCTTCTGGGTATTACATCTCTAAGAAATGGCTTTCAGGTGCCATCTCTTCCTCCTCGACAACTACCTTCTTCTTTCCTTTTACTATTGTTGTAGATGCCTTCTTTGGTGCCATTTTTACCTTAAAAATGTCTCCTCTTCAACTCTGTAACTTTGTAAATCAAACCCTAGCTCGATTCAATTATGCCCTAGGTGGAAACTCTGTAACCTAACCCTTTCTGTCTCCCTTCTTCACTCAAACCCTTCACCACCAGGGATGTAAGATTCTTATGGCACAGATCTAGTTATCACGCTTGGTTTCACACCCTTCACACCTTAACTCGACCACTCGGCTCTTTGCACTTGGCTCTTCTCTCGAATACTCTTAGTTACAATGGTAAAAATGAATCCGCATCCCATCCTTATAAAGAATTTTCAAATTTTGATGAATTTATTATTCCTCAGCTACCAAATATTCCCTCATTCATTGACCAAATCCATTCATTCCACGTGGTACATCTTCATACCCAAATATAACCTTCTAGCTTTCCTTCCTACCCTCTGGTCATAGACTTCTCTTTAGCGCATGCTCCCCGCACCCCAATACCTCGTCACTATACACTCTCCCGGTAGCTATCGTGGCCTCTCGCTTACCTCACGTTATACTATTCTTTCATTCATCTCCATCCTTGGTCACTTTTGAGAAATAATCTTCCTTTGACTTTAAAGCTCATCTGCAACAACTTATTCCCTTCATCTTTTAATTCCCCAGCCTTTCTTAGACAACTACAACCACCCCACACAAAAAGTATGTGCACTCCGTTGCACATAACCATTCTTCATACGGTGATGAGCTTCATGCGTGCAAACACACTTATTACACAAAACGACAACAAAATTGACAAAGCATAAGCGACAATCAAGGAAATACATTTAAGGAAATACATAATTGAAAACCTAAGCTAAGTGGCAATACTATCTTATTACAAACACCAAGAAGACTTCTATTTATAGTAGGGCTTCAACCTACTCTCGTTAAAGTAACCGGGTAGATGTGTTCCATCAAGTGCTCTTAATCTGGAAAGCACTGATCTAAGTATAGAATTCATAACATACGGCCCTAACCAATGTACTTTGAGCTTGCTCGGATGGCGTAAGAACTTTGAGTCACAAAGAAGCACCATTTGTCCAATCTCAAACTTCTTATCTCATATGTTCTGTTATACCATGCCTTCTGCTCGGCATTTTCTTGCTTCGACTCCATCGTGTTATGGCTCATCGCTCATCCAGTTGAATCATCTTTTCAATATGTTCTTCTAAATCCTGTTCATCAGCTAGACCTCTAGTGCGCACAATGCACAAAGAAGGTAACATAAATTCTATAGGGAGAACAACTTCTACACCAAACACCAACTGAAATGGTGTGGCTTTCTTCAATCTCTTGTAAGTTGTTCTATATGCCCAAAGCACAACTGATACTTTATCATCACAAATTTTTGTCAAAGCTTGACTCAAAATCTTGTTGAAGGCCTCAACAATTCTATTTTCCTGAGGATGATAAGGTGTAGTTTTATGGTGTGCAACCATAAACTCATCTAATAGGATCCTGATTGTCTCATTCAAAAAGTGTGTACCTCTATCACTTGTCAAGCTTAAAGGACACCCATATCTTGTAAGAACATTCTCCCATAGAAACCTAGCTACTGTAGCTACTATACAGTCCTTGGTAGGTGTTGCTTCTTCCCACCGCATGAGATAATCTATGTAAGTAATGATATAGCACGATCCAGTCCTATGCGTGGCTAGAGAAATAGGTCCTACAAAATCAATGGCCCATTTCTCAAATAGTTCGGCACTAGTAATTGGTCTCAAAGGCATCTCATCTCTTTTCCCTGGTTTTCCTAGTGCTGACAATGATCACATACTTTATAATATTCTTTATAGTCCTTATATAATGTCTCCCACCATAATCCAACAAGAAGGATCTTTCGAGTAGTCGTATCACCTACATAATATCCTCCTGCAATACCACCATGATCCTCTTCCCTAATATCCTTATGCTCATGCTCTAATACACAACGACACAATACTTCATCTCTGCCTAACTTGTAGAGGTCACCACTGATTAGCATAAACGGTGCCGCGCGTATAGAAGGATGCTTCTTTTCTAATGCTTTCATTCCTTCTCGTGCCATACCTATCCATAAAAAGACAACAATGTCTTCTAATTCTGTGGGCACGCATTTTAACCTATATAATTGTGTGTCCGACATTGTTTCTTCAATTGTTTGTGCATCCTCTCCTGAATCGATTCTAGATAAATGATCTAGTCCGTAATTGCTTTTCCTGGCTTTACCACAAATGTGAAGTCAAACTCTTGAAATAAGAGTACCCATCGACATATGTGCCCCTATAATATGGATTTTTTTACCAAGTACTTCGAAGGTCATATGATCTCGTATAAAACACAAATGGTGTTGCAATAAATCTTATCAAAACTTGTACAATGCGTAAATCATTGACAAAGCTTTGCACTTTGTAGTTGTATAATTGCTTTCAGCAGAGTCACTTCCTACTAGAAAAATAGATTGGATGATCTGTAATACCCTCACCAAGTTGAGCTAACATAGTGCCAATGGCCATACCGAAGCGTCCACGTGTACATGAAACAATTTATCCCATGAGGGAAAGTGTAGAATGGGTGCGGTAGTAAGTTTTTCTTTTAATATCTCAAACATGCACTACTCTGATTCTCCCCAATAAAATGTACCTTTCCCCTTCAGTAATTCTTCCAAGGGCATAGCAATTTTGGCATACCCTTTTATGAATTTTCTATAATATCCTGTATGACCTAAAAATCAGTGCACCTCACTTTGACTGGTAGGTGCTTCCAGGCCTAAAATGACTGCAACCTTGGCTAGATCAACTAACAAACCTTCCTTACAGATTATATGTCCTAGCAGTATCCCAAATGGTGTAGCAAATATGCACTTCTTGATGTTCAAAGAGATACTCAATTATCTGCATCGTTCAAACATTAAGCGTAGATTGTCACAATGATCTTTCACAAGCCCATATACTGTCCAATCATCTAGGTAGACCTGTAAGAATTTGTGAATAAAATCATTGAATGTTTGAACAAATATGCACAAGAATACAGTAGGCACATTTTTCAATCCAAAGGGCATCATAGTATAAGCAAAACTACCCCATTCAGTAGTAAATGTTCTCTTTTCTTGATTCTCATGAGCAATCGTAACCTGATGATACCCAAAAATCCATCTGTGAAGGAATATATTTCACGCCCTACAACTCCTTCTAGTATATCCTCAGTAAATAGCGTAGGGAATGGATCTATGACGCATGCAACATTCAGTTGCATGTAGTCCACACATATCCTTATCCATCCATCCTTCTTGATGTTGATCACCATTGGGCTAACCCATTCAGACTCATCAAGAGGCTTGATGATCCCATATTTTAACATTTTATCAATCTCTTCTTTTACCTTTTTGCGCAAATTAGGATTCATTATGTAAGGTCTTTTTCTAATTGGTCATGCACCATCCTTAAGTTTGATCTTCATTTCCCTAAGTGATTCATGTACACCTTAAAGTTCATGATATCATCGAGGGAATAAGTCCTAATAATCCCGAGTAACTCAATGATCCTCACTACCTCCGAATTTGACCAAGAATCTCCAACTATGGCCTCCTTGCTCACCACTAAACCTATATTCACCTTCTTTGTCTTCATGGGTTCAAGGTAGGCGTGCGCATCCGTGTCTTCACTATCTAAGACTTTGTGCACCCCATGTGAATGTTCAATATCCAGATTCTCAACTTCCTCGTCATCCATGACGTAAACCATCTTTCCCTTCTCTTTCTCAAGGCAAGCACACTCAAGTAGTAAGGAGTCTATTTCTTCTTCCTTTTCAAAACATGCTCTGAACGTTGTCTCACCAAATAGTTCTTGAACCTGCTCTTATGCTTTTGCACTATCTCCCATGGTAAAATGCTTGACAAAGTTTAATGCCTCTACTATAGGAGGTTTAGTTGAGAAATATTCAAAATCTTGGATCATACCTGCAGTCAAATCTTGTCAGTTTCTAGTTTCTCTATGTAGTTCTGCATATATATACCAAGTGTGTGTGCATCCTTGGAGCATGGAATACAATCTATGCACCTAGAGTGAAGGTGGTAACACTTCTGTCCCACCGTCTAGAGTCTCACACTGCTTTGAAGGTGATGCTGAATAGGTTGATCACCACTATAAGTGCAGATTTGCGTAGGTGCATTGTTCTTTATAAACCTAGTGGACAAGGCTATCCCAATTTCTTCCTAGTGTATAAGGCTATCTCTGTGGACTACCCACCAATGCGCTACTTGTCCCACATAGTGTATATACTAACATATCTCTCCTTGTACTTTGATCTATCCACTGTGTTTCCACGACCTTCGGAAAGGCAGGAAGATCTTCTATCCCTATATACCAAGGTATTGTGCTACCTATCCATTGAATTAAACGAAGTCTATTTTTGCACATGACTACACCTTTCACCTCGTGCCCCACTAATTCATATGTACCATGAACCCAATTTTCACACATAATAATCATAGTATCACTATTAGAATGAGAATCCTCCCACTATATGATTCCTTCTTTTGATGGCTCATTGACCTCACGGGTCCTTAATAATACATACATAGACTCTCTCCGATCCTCCTCACTTAGAGGATCAACATATGGCGTAGAATTTCCATCTATCAAAGGTATTACAACCCTTTCCTCCTTATTCTCAAAGCTGATATACCCCTTATTGAATCTTAAGTCAACATTATTCGCATAACACCAAGGGCATCCAAGTAAGGTTGGAAAATTATCTGCTTTTGCAAGTGCTAATACCTCAAAATCTCCAATGAACTTGGCCCCTCATAGTGATAGATGTGTCTTTCAAAACTCCTATGGGTGTGGCCTTAGTCCGATTAGCCATGAATAACACATTAGATGATGGTCAGTAATGGAGGCCTCCCCATTTGTACCCATGCGTCTAATGTCAACAAATTTACTTCGCACTGTATCGATCAATATGTTGCTCAACAACCACCCATCCATAACAAAATTCAAAGTAATTTCTTTGTCATAGTCAATGCTATCAGGGGGAAGATTTACATGTAGAATCTATCGTCCGGTCTCAAGACTTGCATGCAGAGAATGTTCCCTTTTAACCAACTTCCTAATAGTGGAATAATGTTCTCCTGGCGCAACATCTTGCACACCTCCCATAGATCATTGATATCAATTTGGACTATTTCGATGCTTTCTTTTTCTCCTTTAGGTATTGTATCTCACCTTGAAGATTCCTTAGTACTTCCATGGTATCCTGGTAAACTTCCTTTTGATGAGCAGGATCTGGGTACCTCGCATGCAAAACCTCCTCCTTGGTGATCGTAGGATTTTGGTGCAATGCCTCTCTTGTACACGCTGCCTCAGTGCGTGTAGTAATCTTCACTATCAATGCCTCAAGTCCTTTTGCTATCTTGGGCATCCACTGATCTTCTACCACACACTAGATTCTAACCATCCTGACGCCTTTATTTTCTTGCTTATGCTACTTACTTAGATGCTCATATAAGTCCTGGACACTCTTCATAGCTATGGTTCTTCCCGTAGAAAGAACATGCAATATTCTAAGGACATTCGTGCCTATAGCGGTCAGGAGATCCACACGTATAACATGGTCCATAAGGGAACTCACCTCTTCCTCCTCCATGGCCTCGTCCTCCATATCCACATGATATCCACATCCCCTTCCATGACCTCCTTCAAAATGCCCTCATTCCCGCCATAGCATGTTTGATTATGATCCCAATCTCGGTGCTCATTTTTACCCTTAGAATTATCTCATTATACTTGTCTTTCATACTCCAATGTCTATCACATCCTGGATCTGACCAATCAACCGACAATCCTTAGTATCATGGGTCGTGGACCTGTAATTCTTGCAAAAGCAAGATACATTCCTCCTTATCACATGTTCAGAACAAAGGACAAAGTGACTAGCATCATGATTTAAATGGAAAATTTCACACCCAAAGTAGTAATGAGCATATAGATCTGTGAGGGAAACTATCCTTGGTGTGACCTTCCACTTCACAATCTATACACCAAATTCCTAAGCGTGTTTCATGGGTTGAATTTTCTGATAGCTTCTTTAGTTGCTTTTCCATGGCTACAATATGTGCTTCTAGAAATATACGAATCTAGTGTCAATACTGCTATTTCCTCAGCACGCAAAGTTGCTAACAATGCTTTGCGTGGATAAGTGTATGTCTTATGTGACAATGCTCTTCTAAAAGGTGTAATCAATCCTCCAACGAACCATTGTGCATGTTGGCTAGCGTGAATATCATAAGACAATTTAGATAAAAGTGTCTTAAAACGAGCATCATACTCACTACACTCTTTGTAGTGCCTTGCTTGATATCTTTGAGCATACTTATACTCTTCTACTCAAACTTAGGGATATGGAATTCTTTTAAGAAAACATCTTTCAATGCTGCATAATCCACACAAGTTTGATCAGGGTCAAACTTCCTATACCAGTTGTGTGTGTGCCCCTGTAATGTAGTGGCAAATTGACTTGCCTTTCGCTCAACAATTGTGATTCCCTTCGCATGCCATAAAATCTCATACATATGCACATGGTTGGCAACATCCTCTATACCTCTATACTCTTAAGATAAAGAGACATCTCCATATAGATATTTTGTGGTTGTCTTTGCGGTCCTTGACCACCCGATCTAAAACCTTCCTATGTTCCCTCTGCCTCCAAAACCGCCAGAGCCCCGAAACTAGAACCACCTATACCTCCTGATCCACCCCCGTAGTTGGAATAGGACCTGTAGATGTACTCCCCTGTGCTCCGACAATAGTACTATACAAAACCCCTACAATCTGTGAGGAAGTTCCACTTCCATAGGTGAATCCAACATTCTACGCGCTCACATTTTGTGTGGATGATGTGCAAAAAAGGTTCCTCCAAATAACATTGAAGTCGTCTGTCTTGCCATTGATGTACTTGATCCCTGACTTACTCCTACTTTCCTACTTCCTAAGTTAGTTTGTTGGTTACTTGTCGTACTAGATCTTGAAAAACCAAGTGCAAGGGATAGGTCACCAAGTGGACTAAGATGCGCGCCTACGGCCCCGTAGTCTTTTTCGGTGCACTTCCATGTGAGGCCGAGAAGGGATCTCTATCATGGTTTCCAAGATGGGGAGTTCTGGTGCTCGCCTCCACGTCTTCTACGTGAGCTACAAATCCTTCACAAGCCATCTCTCTCCTCAACGCCATACTCTCTGCAACGGAATGTTACTTCTCTATCTCCCTCTCGTGTGCCTCATTATACTTAAGTCGCCTCTCCTCTCTATGCTTTTCTTTTTCTTGGTCTACCATCTTAAATCAAACCGGTTCCCCTCGCACGCACGTGGAAAAAAGTTTAGTTAGCCATCGGTTTACTCTAGGTTCAAAGTTACCATTAAGATCTTGATCGCCAGTGGAATACCTTGCAAATACGTTCCCCTTGGATACCGCAAAAATTGGAATTCAGCTACCTCTAGGCAAGAGTATGTTGAAATTGAATATTCTAGAATATAACTGTTTAGGACACCACAAAACCACATATCTACCGCGTGAGTCCAGTTTAGATCAACATCATAGAGGGCCTGAAATTCTTCCTATGTCCAGACAAGTGTGCGATATCTCCAATCCGTTGAGACGATGCATAGCGATAAGTCACTCGTATAGTTCTACTTTGAAAGATAGTGAAAAAGCTCTCATATAAGCTATCATACAAAGTTATGTTCTACCCAAGTGCGTGCATTAAACGCAGATCCACTACAAAATGTCATGTATATTCTTCCTCTAGATTGTGTATCCATTCCTTAATACTTGCGAGAGTTAACCGCACGTCTTCATCACAAACCATCCTAAAAACAATCGAAAAAGAGGTCCCGAAACAACCAATGATGTAGCCTAGAATTTACCGGATAACACCCTAGTCACACCAAAGACATCACTTAGCCTAGACCGAGCGCTCACTCGGGTGCCCAAAGGTACCAAGCCCTCTTTAGGGTTCTTTAATAGAGGATATTAACATGATGAAGGGAAATATATAGATTCATAACTAATCCATTATTCTATAATGCATGCTATCCTCATATCTATGAAAGAACAAGCTTAACCAATAATCATGATTTTACCATTAACATGCACTACTCATTTAGATAGAATAACACTTAAATTCAGCCAATATCTTCCATCTATTAGTAAATAGAGAAGCTCCTTACAATATTACCGATCTATATCGGTGCGCCTATGGGTCTAATACACACATCAAAAATCATACATACATCGTTCTCTGTTATACCCCCTCTACTATGCACCTAACATCATATATATAGGGTGGGGACTTGCCCTTCACCACTCATATATTCCGTAAATAGGTCGCATGCTAATATCGACCACACGCCATTTACAACCATAGCCACACATGCAAGTGCGCTACCTATAGTCCTCTTGCAGTTAACTAAAGTGTCAATTCTATTCTTAGCTTGTTCCCATGCATAAATGCTTTAAACCACTTCTCCAAATATAGACAATGCATGGTGCGCGTGTCTCTGTATCATTGGTGTGGTCCGCATGCCATCTTCCAAAAATATATCCTCATGCCCAAAATCAGCTAAGTCCTGAAATTTAAACTTACCTTCCACACGTGGGTTGTTCCTGTCCTTCCGCACCCTTGGTTCTGTCATCACCAATCCGGCACTATGATAATTCTTCACCGGGAACTCCTCGTGCTATGATTATTTACGAATGCACACCTTTAGTTTGGAGGATGTAATCTGAAACAAAACAACAACATAACACAAGAATACCATCGACTATGATAAGATAGAATGATGACAAATCTGAAATATCAAGTAAATTATAATATTAACATGAAATCATTATAATCTCACCCATGAGGTACTTCAAGTGTTATTGACTTCACTTGCCTTTCACCAAGACTATGGGAGAAACTTTACAATTACACCTCTTAATGACTTCTTCAACACACCTTTAAACCGATGGCTTCCTTCGCACACTTCCTACAATATTTCTCACTACTTCCTTCTATGCTTTGAATGAGGGGGTGGCCTCTCTATTTATAGAACTTCTAGGCTTATCCATCTTATCTCTAAGATAGGATAAGAAATCCACTCTGACGAATCATATTCCATACCTTAACTCTTATCTCGTACATATGTAAGCTTATCTTTTAAGATAAGATAAATCTTATCATTTTACATGGGTTTCACATTTTTAGAATTTTTACAAATAAAATACAAAAATATTTATGACCTCACTCCTTGTCCTTATTACCAATATAATATTTCTAATTCCTAATCATGTAGACCCTACTTCTCTAATTACCCAAACTTTGACATTTTAACATTACTGGACCACTTACGACAAATATTTACTTTTTACAACATTCCTATTGTACTTTGAATGTTACCGTACTCCACATTATTGGCGGCACCATACTGATGACGCCATTATCTTCTATCAGACGCTACTACTAATTATACTTAACAACATCCTATTCCTAATACATACATTAATGAAATAGAAATTATGGAGGAAAATTTTAGTGTCGACATCTTCCCCCTTCCTAGCTTCTACTCCGTCCTCGGAGTAGACTATTCTAGTGCTTGGAAAATCTTCAACTTGTCATGGTTGACCCATTTCGTAATGGGAGTGCCATCCAATTCCTCCATTATTTACGTACCACCATTTTCATGCACAAATGCTTTATTTTGTAGGGCCCCATCCATTTTGGAAGAAATTTTCTCTGTCTTCTTTTTTTGTATCTAGAATCATATACTAGAACCAAGTCATTCACATGAAATGGAGACCACCGGATCTTTTGATCAAAGTATTCCTTCGCTTCATTTTCTTTTGCTTATGGCTTGTATCCTTTGCTATTTCTCTCATTTCCTCCAAAGAAATGAAGATGTACCAACCTTTCTTTAAGCTCAATCACTTTCATCCATCCTTTCATTTTTCATAACTCTCACAAAGGGAATATCAAACTCAATAGGAAGAATCGGATCAATGCCATAGGCCAACTGAAATGGGAGTATCTTGTTGCTGACTTTGATGTTGCCCTATATGTCCACAATGCTTTGCATGAATCCTTTTATCCCACTTATGTACCTGCAAGGCTGCATCTTTTGCTAGAATTTAACACAACACAAAATTTGTTCGTTCCACCTGTCCATTTGTGCTTGGCTTGTATGTTGTTGCCTTCCTGTGCTTAATAGAAAACTTATTGACTAGGGCTTCTACCACCTCATTAATGAAGTGGCTTCCTTGATCTGTTACAATTTCTAATGAGCAACCAAATCGGTGATAATGCGTTCATACATGAACCTTGCCACTTCATCCATGGAAGCCGTTTTGATGGCCTAGCTTCAACCCACTTGGTTAAATAATCTGTGGCAACTACAATATACTTATTTTGGCATGATGTAGTTGGAAGTGGACCTTCAATGTCTATTCCCCACTTTTCAAAGGGACCAAGGGGAAGAATAGGGCATAATGGAGCCGATGAAGTCTTACGGTTACCATGCGTTTGACAAATATCACATGTCTTACAATAATTATAACAATCTTTAAAAAGAGTGGACCAGTGATAACCTGCATCCAAGATCCTTCTTGTTGTAAGTTGTCCAGAGAAGTGCCCTCCACATGTACCATTGTGGAATTCTTCTAACAGTTCCTTCCCTTGATCACGTCCAACTTTGCCCTCTTGTCAGACTGTCCATCAGGTCCTATTCGAAATAATACTCCATGCAGAATAGAATATGGACGACTGGCTTGAGTAATCTTTCTCTTAGTCTTTGCATTGGCACCATCCGGAAACTTGAATTCATTCAGATAATTCCAAATATCTATGTATTCACTAGGGATTGTGTCAAGGATAACAATCTTTGCATCGGGAAATCATCATCATCACAAGATGATCCTAAACCATCATAGGCTCGAGAGAGTGCATCTGCATTGACATGCTTCTTTCCTGGCCTATCTATAATATCAAATTCAAATTCTTGTAGCAAAATTATCCATCTTGCTATCCTCCTTGATGGGTTAGGCTTATTTACAATATATTTTAAAGCTTGATGATCTGTTCTGACTAGAAATTTTTGCCTTAGCAAGTAATTTCTAAACTTCTTTACAAAAAATGATAGCCAGAGCCTCTTTTTTAGTTATAGTATAATTTACCTCAGCACTGCTCATTTGTCTGCTCCCAAAGTAAATTGGATGTTCATTCCCATTTTCATCCTTTTGGCTCAAAGTACTTCCTAGTGCTGCATCTGAGGCATTAGTGTACACAATGAATGGCTTGCTCCAATCTGGATTCTTCAAAACAGGTGAAGACACCAGGGCTTCCTTCAGTTGTCCAAAAGCTTCATGTGCCTTATTTCCTGGTTCATAAGTAACATCCTTCTTCAAGAACTGGGTTAGTGGTCAGGATCTTTGAGAAATTCTTGATGAACCTTCTATAGTAACCCACATGGCCTAAAAATGATCTCAACTTACTTGTATTAATAGGAAATGGTAAATCTTTGATTTTGAAACTTTATCGGGATCGTGCAATACCATCTCTGGATACAACATACCCTAACAAAACGCCTTTAGAACATCCAAAGACACACTTTGTAGGGTTTAGTGAGGCTTGTGCTTCATCTAACCTTTGAAATGTTGTCTCCATTTGGTGCGGGTGGTTCAACTTGCTCCCATAGATGTAAAAATCATCCAGAAATACTTTGATGAAGGTCCCAATGTAGGGTTCGAACACCCTATTCATCAAACGTTGGAATGTTCTTTGGAGCATTACACAACCCAAAAGGCATAATTGTATAAGAAAACGTTCCCCAAGGAGTGGTGAATGTGGTCTTGGTGACCGATCTTTCTCTTATCACGAACTTGGTTGTAGCCGCTTTATATCCATCAAAGAAACTATAGCACTCTGGCGCCATTTACTTTGTCCAAGATCGATCTGAAAATGGAAGAGGGTAATGATCCTTCTTTGTTGCCTTATTGAGCTTCCTGTAATCAACACAAATGCGTAGCTTCCCATTCTTTTTTATTGAGATCACAATGGGAGAAACCCATTACAATTCTCCACAAAGAAATATGAATCCCGCATCAAGCAACTTATTTATTTCTTTTTTTTACAGGTCTTGGAAAAATTAGGATTCATTCTATATGGCATTTGCTTTATGGGCTTAGCACCATCTACCAGCTCAATACAATGTTCTACCCAACTTACTTGACGGAGTTCCTTGTAATCAAAAGTGAATAGGTTTATGTACCTTCGAAAGAGCCGGAGGTAGGATTCCTTCTCACTCTCCATCACAAAGATCACCAATCTTTATTTGTTAGAGACGATCATCAACTTCTTCTTCACATAATTTTATGGGGTCATGAGTTGGTGTGACTGGAAGGATATCCATGACTGAAACATCAACCTCACTTTCTTCATCTTCAGTGTCCACTTCACCGGTACTAGAGTAATCGAGAGGATGTCCAATCATCGGTTTCATCACTTGAATCCACAAGTTCGCCTTATGATGTCATGAAACCTTCATTCCAGGTAGTTTCTTGCATGAACTCTCCTTAGCCATGGTCTTCCCAGACATTAGGTACGCAACAATACCTTTTTCATCACTGAAAGTCTACCACACATACAACACCCATAACGATATTTGCCACATTTGAAACTACACCTTCTGGTTTAGTTTTTCCCTTATTTAATGACCTTAACATAAGTGTTGAAGGGCGATCAATTTTTAAACCCAACATATTCATTACAGACTCGGTCATTACATTAACTGCAGCACCTCCATCAACTAAGACATCATGAATTGAAATACCATTACATAATACCTCAGCTTGTGGAGCATAGGGATCCGCCTCTGTCTCCAAAACAGGGACCTCAACCTCCTTCCTTCATCGAGCATTGAGTCCACTTCGCAACTCCCGCCTCTTCTCAGAAGACATAGCCAAGAGTTGACCATATGTAATATTTGCGAGGCCTTTTGGACAAATCTTCCAAGATGGAGTATGGTCCTTACCCCGTGAAATCGTAAAATCCTGCACACCCAGCTTTCTTCTCCTATGTTTCTTATTAGTTTCTCCTTTCATCTTCTTAGGATCATTTCCATCTTGATTATCTTTTTCTTTCTTTCTTTTTGTTACAAACACATCTACTTCATTATTTCTACTCTTATCTACTACATCAAAAGAATTCACAGGTGCTTTTCCTTTATCATTATCTCCTTTACCAGATGTAGAAGTTCTATCTGGACAATTATACTTATAATGACCCTTTTATAACAACCATAACATACAACTTCAGAAATATTTCTTTTTGGACCTCTATCTCCTCCCTGAGAACTAAATTCTTTTCCTTGAAGAAGATTAATAGTTAACTGACCCATCTTTTTGAGCAGATCTTCATACTCAGTAGATGTACTAGGAGAAATATTTGTGCTCACCGGGAGTGGTTGTGGATTATGGACCAAAGGTGTTGGTGTAGGCTCTACTTTAGCAACAATTTCTTTGGGCTCCTCTTCCATGCTTTCTTCTTACCTTCTTGCAATCTCCTTTGCTTGTTCAATGGTAGTTGGGTGGTCATACTTCACTCGTTGTCTGATCTCTGGCTTCATCCCAAGAATGAAGTGCTTACAGAGGAGATTATCCATGCCATTCATCAACCCATCCGCTAATCCTTCCTTCCGGATCTTGGCATTGAGCTTCCTCCTTAGCTTTAGAACACGAGCATGATAATCCCTTATCTTCTCCTTCTCTCCTTGG
The DNA here is from genome assembly GCA_018340775.1 of Taxus wallichiana var. yunnanensis. Taxonomy (NCBI): domain Eukaryota; kingdom Viridiplantae; phylum Streptophyta; class Pinopsida; order Cupressales; family Taxaceae; genus Taxus; species Taxus wallichiana. The sequence goes on from CM031244.1 coordinate 710,668,214, forward strand.
GATAGCTTTGTGATCTCGATCATGAGATCTGCATATTTCTGTTGTTCACCAAATTCTTCAAGAAAACTTTCGATTAATAAATCCCATGAATTTTTCACATTATCACCTAGTGTTTCAAACCACCTAAGTCTTTGAACCATCCAAAAAGGTACGAAAAAATTCAGTCCATTGTTCCCTTCTTATAAGGCCATTACAAATACAAGATCGTTTAAACTCTTGAATGAAAGAAGAAGCATCTTCATTAGATTGAGTTGAAAAAATAGGAATCTTTCCCATTTTCAAAAGTAACCACCGTGAAATACCAACCCACAAGTACAATCAACAAGACTTATGTGCACAAATAATTGGAATCACTATACTAGAAAGTGACTTTACACCTTTCTATAGTAAAATAGAAATGACCACGGTAAATTATGGTAAAACTTGACTTACTGCGGTAAAAACTGACTTTACTGTGGTAAACACTATTCACGGTAAAAAGTGAAGTTACTGCGGTAAATACTATTCACAAAAAAAGTGACTTTATCATGCGGTAAATACTATTCCCAACAAAAATGACTTTACCATGGTAACTACTATTCATGGAAAAAATGACTTTACCATGGTAACTACTATGCACAGTAAAAACAAGGTTACCCTCCAATTGATTTTTGACTAAGTGGGAATATCTCTCTAGAAAATCCACCAACGAGGAATGGTCCCAAAAACGGAACCAAAATGTCATCACCAATCCGGCACTATGATAATTCTTCACCGAGAATTCCTCGTGCTATGATTATTTACTAATGCACAAACCTTTTTAGTTTGGTGGATGTAATACTGAAACAAAACAACAACATAACACAAGAATACCATCGACTATGATAAGACGAAATGATGACAAATCTCAAATATCAAAGTAAATTATAATATTAACATGAAATCACAATCTCACCCATGAGGTACTTCAAGTGTTATTGACTTCACTTGCCTTTCACCAAGACTATGGGAGAAACTTTACAATTACACCTCTTAATGGCTTCTTCAACACACCTTTAAACCCATGGCTTTCTTCGCACACTTCCTACAATATTTCTCACTACTTCCTTCTATGCTAAATGAGGGGGTGGCCTCTCTTTTATAGAACTTCCAGCTTATCCATCTTATCTCTAAGATAGGATAAGAAATCCACTCGACGAATCATATTCCATACCTTAACTCTTATCCGTACATGTAAGCTTATCTTTTAAGATAAGATAAACCTTATCATTTTACATGGGTTTCACATTTTTAGACTTTTTACAAATAAAATACACAAAATATTTATGACCTCACTCCTTGTCCTTATTACCAATATAATATTTCTAATTCCTAATCATGTAGACCCTACTTCTCTAATTACCCAAACTTTGACATTTTAACATTATCGGACCACTTATGACAAATATTTACTTTTTACAACATTCATATTGTACTTTGAATGTTACCATACTCCACATTATTGGCGGCACCGTACTGACGGCGCCATTATCTTCTATCAGATGCTACTACTAATTATACTTAACAACATCCTATTCCTAATACATACATTAATGAAATAGAAATTATGGAGGAAAATTTTAGTGTCGACAGTTCCGGGCCTTATATCCCACACGGACTCCTTCATTATCAACATGTAGGATAGTCATATGTTTTTCGGTACTCTCGATCCTTCAAGTATACATCATATCCATATCGCTTCAAAAATAGCTCCTCCCGTTGTGTGATATTTTGATTTTGTGGAGGACCTTGAAACAAAAGTCTGCTTCTTACTCCCCCATGATATTGATCCAGATCCCAAAAAGAATACACAATTTAAAGTGGATTTCTTGTCTTCTATGTTCCTTACATGATCTGAATTTGAGTATCATGTCAAGAATAAGTTATCATCATTATCGTACTCTAGGCCAAAATCCATAGTTCCTTTGATGTACCTTAGTATTTGCTTTGCTACTTTCCAGTGAAAAACCTTGGGTTCTTGCATGAACCAAGAAAGGTAGCTGACTGGATAGTTGATATTTGGCCTAGTGTAGGTCAAGTAGATGAGACTCCTAATCAACTATTGATAGAGAGTTGCATTTACTTACAATGATAGATCTATCCAAGATAACTAAAGTATTGTCTGCTTAGGCGTGGCAATTGGCTTACAATCCATCATACACAACTTCTTAAGTGTTGTCTTGGCATATTTCACTTGTGAAACTAAGATATGATTCTCTATTTTCAAAAATTCAAGTCCAAGATAATAATGTAGAATCCCGAGATCTTTCATGTCAAATAATCGAGTTAGATCTTCCTTTGTTGACTCAATCATCCTCACTAAACCTCTAAAGAATGATTGGATCATCGACATATACAACAAAGATCAATTTCTCCCCCTTGTTGTCTAAGGTAGAGATTAATATTGTATGGACTTCTATTAAATCCATGATGTAGGATATGCTCATCAATTTTATGTACAATGACCTAGGATATTGTTTGAGACCATACAATGACTTGACGAGTCTAAATACATTTTCCTCTTTTTCGAGTGTGCCAAAACCTTGTGGTTGAGTCGTGTAGACTTATTTTTGTAAATCTCCATTAAGGAACACAATTTTTACATCCATTTGGTGGATTCTCTGTCTAAATTGTGCGATTAGAGAAAAAAGCATCCTAAAAGTTTTGAGCTTAGTTGTGTGAGCAAGTCTCCTCATAGTCAATTCCTTCATTTTTAGCATATCCATTTGCTACCAACCTAACCAAATTGTGTAGTTAGAGAAAAAATCATCCCGGGAAGTTTTGATATTAAATGTGTGTGAAAATTTCCTCGTAGTTAGTGCCTTATTTTTAGCATATCCTTTAACGCTGACCTAGCCTTGTGTTAATCAATATTATTGTCTACTTTGTACTTCGTCTTGAAGATCCATCTACATCCAATCGACTTCTTCCTTGGTGGAAAATTTGTAAGTTTTCATGTGTTATTCTTCATTAGTGACTTGCATTCTAAATCCATAACATCTTTTCAAGCTTTTGACTTTAGGGCTTCTAAAATTGTGGGCGATTCATTAGATTTAATAATCTGTACTCATAAGGCCAAATTGACCTCATTTCGAGCCATACGAAATTCCTCATTCTAATGGTAGATGTGTCATGGACATCATCCAATTTTTGTATTTTGTAACATACTTGTATACCACTTAGGCATACGTTGAGTGGTTCCTGTGGGTGGTGGCTCTTCACCATCTTACTTATCATCACTATCCTCATTAAAGTGATTACCATTTCATGTTTTCACAATCAAATTGATATGATCATCATGTGAGTGTATGGAAGGAGCATATATTTTTTTCTTCTCAAATAACTCAACATATTTTCTAGTGCAAACCTTTATGGTTTTGGATCCATTAGTCTATAACCAAGTGCCTCATCAATGTATCCTAAGAAGATATACTTTTATGATTTCATATCAAGTTTAGTTCTTTATTTCTTAGGAATGTGCATACTAGCTTTACATCTAAAAACTCCAAGGCATGCACTCAATGGCTTCCTTGGCCATGTTTCTTATGGTTTTACGCCATCAAAAGTTGTAGTGGGAAATTTTTTTAGTAGATAAATTGTTGTTTTATTTTCTTCAGACCAATATATTTTTAAGTTCACGTTGTCAATCATGCATTGCACCATTTCCATAATAGTACGATTTCACCTTTCAACAACATCATTCTATTGTGGTGTATGAGAAGGTGTCATTCGACGATGAATGTCATGTTTTTCCAAAAAGTGTTGAACTCATTGCTAATGTATTCTCCCCTCGATCCCAATATTTATTTCAACAAGGGTTTTGAACTTTTGAAAGTTTCAAAGGATTCGTCTTGGTACGAAGATAATATATTGATATTTTTCTAAAGAAATCATCAATAAAGGGCATAAAGTATGAAACCCATAATAACTAGGTCTCATTGATCTGCATGCAGATCAATATGCACTAGATCAAGTTTTCTTGGAGCCTAAAATGTACTATGTTTAAAAGGTGAGATGTGTTGTATACCTACCAAACAATGTTGACACTTAAATGTACCCTTTATGAGAAGTGGAAAACCCTCAC